>PVJI01017936.1:0-34476 GCA_004026765.1 Micronycteris hirsuta
CAGGGAAAGAGCACTTCAAGCAAAGGAAGGAGCGTGTGCGAAATCCCAGTGCTGGGCGAGAGCCGGGCGTGCCCTGGGAACTGAAGGAAGATGGAGGATGCTGGAGTGTCTGAGGGAGGGAAGGGTGGCAGGAGATGAGGCTGGAGAAACAGGCAGGGAGGGAATCATGTCAGGATTTATTATTCGCAATCATGTTTTGAATTTTATTTTAATTGCCCTGGGGAACCATCAAAAGAACTTAAGGAGAGGAGCGACAAGACCTTAATTGTGCTTTAGGAAGGTATCTCTTTTTTGCTGCGTTAAGGATGGATTGGGAGAAGCGAGCTGATAGAAGTCTTTGTGATAAAAGCCAACAGTCTGACAAAGATTTGGATGCCCGCTCACAACTGTCTCCTAAACTACTTCTTTGTGTTTAACTCTGCCTAATAATGATAGGCATACTTAGAATAATTGAAGAAATGGGTCATGTTAGTTTGGAGATTGTAATAGCCCAAAAAGTGTGTACTGGGAGTGAATACAAAGGTAGATTTGAGAAAAGCATATTTGAAAGAATTCAAAGGCAAATAAAAGGCAAAAAAAGTTTAAACTTAAAAAAAAAAACAAAAAACAAAAAAACAAACAAAAAAACCAAACCCACTGGATCATGACCACACAACCAGGATAAGCCCAAAGATGGAGAAACCAGAGAGAGATCTGTGGAGGCTCAAGTGGTTGCCCAGGGATGTTCCTGTGTGGCTTAGATAGAAAAAGTATGATTGAAAAGTGAAAGGAAAGGTACACATAAACTCATGAGTCATTTTCAAGGTGGTATGCCAGTGGTCCCCGACCTTTTTGGCACCAGGGACAAGTTTTGTGGAAGACAATTTTTCCACTGTGGGTGTGGGACGGAGGGGGGTGGATAGGAGATGGAGCTCAGGTGGTAGCGTCAGCAAAGCTTGGCTCTCTCACCCACTGCTCACTTCCTGCTCTGGGGCCCTGTTCCTAACAGGCCACAGGGTGGACCAGTCCATGGCCCAGGAGTTGAGGACCCCTGTCATATGTGATCTGACATTTGAATACTTCTATGACCACATTTTGTAGCACTGTATTCTTGATAAAGGACCTCCAGTCTCATCCTTTTTTCTATTCCTTGAACACATCTTAGTCTTGGTGTTAGGCTTTTGAAGTTGCTGTTTCATCTTTTAATATTTACACTAAAATGTCACATGAAAATGCCACTGTGTTTATTTTCTTCATAGCACATATTTCTAACTTAAATAACATATTATTACTGACTCTCTGCCATCACCAGAATTTTATCAATAGTGCAAGGACTTTGTCTATCATTTTCATGATATTGTCTTCAGTGCTTAGCTTAGCATCTGGCACATTACAGACCTTCAATAAATATTTGTTGAATAGAAAGTAGAAAAGGCGAAGGAAAAGAAGTGAGGGAAAAATGAAAAGGCATGTGAAAAAAAGGTCAAAAAGTCTATCAAGTCCAAAATGAATTGGGCTTTAGAAAAATCCTGAAGACATAAATGAAATTTTTAAAGTTATGATTACAGCAAAAAAGAAGATTAAGGAAAAGACCTTTACTTGGATAAAACTGTAATAATATAATTAAATTAAATTTCAATTTTGTTTCTATCTTTTTGATCAAAGAGAATAAGCCTTATCAAAATGAAAACAAATTTGATTAAGAATAAATTAGAGGACTTTGGCTTCAAGTTAAGATGGAATAACAGGGATCAGATTTGCTTTCTTACTCAAAACAACCAAAAACAAACAAACAAAACAAAACCCCAAACAAGCAAGATATATGAAATAATGGTTCTGAAGATACTAGACACCAGGCAATAAAGGACAGTGATAGAAACAGGAAACAAAGGAGATGAGCCCTAGAATTGCTCCAGCTTATTGCCTTGAGGGAGTTTCCAGTGTGTGTGCAGAGAGGAAGAATTTGGTTGGAGTACAACAGACTCGCTAAGTTAAGGAGACACAGATGAAGAGTCAGGGGAGATGAAGGCAGTATGAGTTGCAGGACGAAGGGTCGAAGAAAAGTGAGTTGCAGAGAGAAAAATGCAGGGATCTACAAAGAGTTCATCTGGAGTATCCAGCATAGTGTTGATTAGTGCAAGCATGTGAGGACACTATCCAAGGTTGAGGAAAGAATTCCCTGAAAGGATAGAACAAATGGCACTTGGTTCTCAGACTGGGCTGGAAAGAACACTTCATAAGAACTCGTGAGGTATAAGGTAGAATACTCAGAAGTGTCTTGCTCAGTATTGGGGAATACATAGACTTAGACTAAACACTGTTCTTTTATCAACTAATGAGTGTTAAAAGCAGGACCTGAAAGAATCAAATTGTTATTTCCAAGTCACTTAACTGCATTCCATAGTAAAAGCATACAAGATACCCAGAACCCAACAAGAAAATATTGACAATGTCTACCATCAAATAAAAATTATCAGACAAGAAAAAAGCATAAAATTAAATCACATAGTGAGAAAAATCAATCAATCTTGGATGAACCTCTAGAGAATTATGCTGAGTGAAAAGATTCAATCCCAAAAGGTTACATAATACGATTCCATTTATTTAACACTTTTGAAATCACAAAATTTTAGAAATGGAGAACATATTAGTTGTCACGGGGTTAGGGATAGAGTGGGTAGAGGCAATGTAGATGTGTGTACAGATGTAAAAGGGCAACATGAGACATTCTCGTGGTGATGGAACAGCACCTTAACTGTGGTGGTGGATATATAAACTTATACATGGGCACACAGATGAGTACAAGTAATGCTGAAGAAATCTGAACAAGATCAGTGCTTGATACCGACATGTTCTGGTTATTTCACTAATTTCATAAAATGTTACCTTTGGGGAAAACTGGCTAAAAGGTACATGATATTTCTCTGTATTATTTCTTACAACTGCAGGTGAATCTACAATTAACTCAATAAAAATTTCAATAAAAATTAATGAACTGAAACTGATCCAGATGGACAGATTTAGAATTAGCAGATACGAATATTGAGAGTTATTATAACTGTATTCTATATGTTCAAAAATAGAATGATGTGCAAGATAGGGAAAAGAAGACCCAACATTGAACTTCCAGATTGATAACTAAAATTTATTTGATGAAAAAAAAAAAACAAAAAACCAACCCATATGAGATGAGATTAACAACAGATTAGACATGGCAGAAGAAAAGACCAGTGAACTTGAAGACACAGCAACATAAATATCCAAAATGGAACACAGAAAACAAAGATTCTGAAAGGAATCAGTGATCAGTGGGACAATTCAAGCAACTACTGTAAGTGTAAATACAATCCTGAAGGAAAGAAGAGCATGAGGAACAAAATTGTTTTTGAAGAAATAATGGTTGAACATTTTCCATGTTGACTAAAAACTATACACCTGAAGATTCAAGAGGCTCAAGAACTCTCAGGCACAAAAAACACTAAGAAAATTTACCTGAAGGCACATAATAATCAAATTGTTCAAAGCCAGAGAATTTTTCAAAAGCAGCTAGAAAAAAGTGTCATGTACAGAATAGCAAAGTTAAGGATAATTATGGATTCCTCAATGAAAACAATTCATGAAAGAAGACAGTGGGCTTTTATTTTTAAAGTACTAAAAAATCCCCCAAAGCCTGTCAACCTAGAATTCTATATACAACAAAAATATCTTCCAAAAATGAAAATGATATAAAAAATGGTATTTTTTGATACACAAAAGCTGAAACAGTTTATCACTAGCAGATCTACAGTGCAAATAATGGTAAAGAAAGTCCTCTAGGAAGAAGCAAAACAATACCAGACTGAAATCTGGATCAAAGAGAGGAATAAAGAGCACCAAAAATAGTAATTATATGGCTAAATATATAAAATATTTTTCTTACATTTACATTTCCTTGAAGAGAGTTGACAATTTAAATTTTTAAAAATGCAGTGTAGGGTTTATAACACATAAAAAAGTAAAATACATGACAGCAGTATCACAAAAGGTGAGAAGTATAAGCACATTAACAGTGAGGTTCACATGCTGTAAGTGAAATGAAATAATATCACTTGAAGGTAAATGATGAGAAGTTAAAGATGCATACTAACCCCCCAAACAACCACTAAAATAACAAAACAAAGAGTTATAGCTAAATAGCCATTAAAGAATATAAAAATAGAAGCATCCAAAAGAAGATAGGGGAAAAATAACAGAATATAGATGGGTCAAACATAAAATGAGAAACATGGTACAAATAGCAAAATGACTTAAACCTAACCACATCAATAACAATATTAAACATAAGTAGTCTAAACACCCCAATTCAAAGGCCAAGGCGTTCACCTTGTATATAAAAAGCAAAGCCCAACTATAAGCTGCCTATAAAAATTACACTTTAAATATAATGACACAACAGGTGAAAAATAAAATTATGGATAAAGATAAATCTTTTTTTCATTTAAATTATTTTATTGTTGTTCAATTACAGTGGTATGCATTTAGCTATAAGGGGCATTTATGATAGTCAAAACTGAGCAATAGATAAATCACCATATTTTTTGGACTATAAGATGCACAGGACCATAAGATGCACCTAGGTTTTAGAAGAGGAAAATAGGAAAAAAAATTTTGAAGCAAAAAATGTGGTAAAATATTTAATAACACAAATAACATAATATTTAACCAATGTAAATGTAAACAGCCAGGTAAGCTACATTAGGACAATAAGGCCCACCCCCATTTCCTCCTAAATCTGGGCAGAGGTGGGGGAGTGCGTCTTATAGTCTGAAAAATACAGTAACTGTGGTAATCCATATAGTGGAATATGACTCAGGAAAAAAAAGAACTATTGACTTATGTAGCAGCAAGAATAAATCTCAAAATAATTATCCTGAGTGAAAGAAGCCAAATGAAAAAGGATTCTATACTGTATTATTCCATTTACATAAAATTCTAGAGAATGGAAACTAATCTTCAGTGATAGAAAACAGATCAGTGGTTGCTTGGGGGACATGGGAAGAACGTGGGGAGAAGAGAAACTTTTGGTAGTTATGGATATGTTCAGTATCTTGATATGACGATGGTTTCTCATATGCTAACTGTATCTCAATAAAACCATTAAAAATAAATAAATTAAAATAGGACGACTCTTTCTCACAGAGGTCCAATCAATAAATTCAAAAGGAATGAAAGAAATAGAAAAACCCTATTAGAACACAAGGGTAGCCCTGGCTGGTATAGCTCAGTGAATTGAGCACGGGCTGGGAACCAAAGGGTCCTGGTTCGATTCCCAGTCAGGGCACATGCCTGGGTTCCCAGTGAGGGCCAGGTTCCCAGTGAGGGCCATGTGAGAGGCAACCGTACACTACTATTTCTCTCCCTCTGTTTCTCCCTCCCTTCTCCTCTTTCTAAAAATAATAAATAAGTAAATTATTAAAAAAAAAAAGAACACAAGGGTAATAACTGTGGCAGGCACGACCCATCAATGAATGCTAAAAATAGTAGGTGAAGGTTTAAAAACAAAGAGGATATATGCATACTATCAAAGTATCTCCTTCCAAATATTAATTACAAAAGGGAAAAATAACTATAAGAGAAGAAATCTGACAGGTATCCACTAAAACAAGTGACCAAGGTTAACACCCTCAGTAATAAATGTATCAGCATCACGTGCCACCTGTTTGAATGCAATGGAAGGGTACATCACTTTGAAATATTTGTCTCCTAAATGCATAATCTCGATCTAATGAGGACTGAATGTCAGGTAAACCCACATTGAAAGACATTCAAAATGACTGACTAGTACTCAGAGTGGCAAGGCCATGAAAGAGAAGAAGAGACTAAGGAACTCAGACTGGGGGAGACTGGGGAGATATGAAAACTAAATGATGTGTGGATCCTGGATTATATCTTTAAAAGAAAAGGTGTATTAGTGAGTAAAACTGTTGAAATTAAAATAAAGTCTATAGTTTAGTTCATAGCATTGCATCAGTATTAATTTCTCAGTTTTGATCACTGGTTTATGGCTAAGCAAGATGCTAACACTAGGAGAGCATAGAGAGAGGCTGTAAAGAAATGCTCTGTACTCTTTATACAGCTCTTCTATAAGTCTAAAATTATTTCAAAATAAAAAAGTTTTAAAAATAATAAATCACAAGCTCAGGCAAGTGAAGAAATAGTAACATACCTGCAAGTTGACCCGCATGACCGCCTGAAACGAGAGAACTTGGAGAGAAAATGACAGGATGATGATGGTGATCTTGGAAGAACTACAGAGACCAGAAGAGCTGTTGGATGGCTAGATAATGAAACTGTCTCTAACAATAACAAAAAGAATGTGGAGGTCTGAAATTGTACATCAGTCTGGATTTAAATCATGCTTTTAAGCCTTCGTGATTTCTAGAAGGAATTAACAGCTTTACATTTGTTTAGAAAGAAAGCCAGTGGTAACTATGAGCTAGTTTGGCTTCACCAAGAACAAGTCATGTCAGATTAATCTCAATTATTTTCTGAAAGTATTGCTTGCTTGGCAGATCTGAAAAATGCTCTAGACCCAGTAAATTTGATTTCAAGAAGGTATTTGGCAAAGCCGTTAGAAATCTTGTGGACCAGATGGTAAAGTAAGAGCTAGATGATATTTCAAAACCTGTAATATAGTCATTATTGATTGACTATTTACAGATTTATGACTTAATGTCCAAGGTCAGTCTAGAGAGTACTCTGTTGGTAGATCAAAAGGCTTTTTTCTGCAATACTACGCAAATAAACATTTTCCATTAAATAGGATAAAGAAGCAATGAATTGGAAGAATGGTTGATCGTTACAGAACTGAATCAGAATCCAAATGTCTTTGAAGGGAGTTTTTAAAAATCATATTAAAACTAAGGTTAAATGAAAAATGGAGGAGATATAATTTATAGTATATGACATAAAAAAGCCATCCTGGGGCTACTCAAGTTCAGTAAGTTTTGCTGTATAATGTAGTTTGTAGAAGGGCTAACAGGATCATATTTATCAGAGAGTGATATTCAGCCTATTTTAGAATGAGGAGTTCTTCTGATGAACTTCATATTTCATTCATTAAATTTCTTTAAATCGTAGGAAAAAATGAGAATAAATAAATCTTCACAATAGATGGAATTTCCAAATGCCTTTCAAGCAAGCATCCTTCTGGAAAGAAATCATCCTGCCCAGACAGAAGGAGAACCAAGTTTTCACCATAACCACTTTCTGATTATATTGGCTAATATGGGTAGAACGAACTCTCTATTAGTAAAATGGAGCAGCCTAGTTATTAGTGTATGCTAGCTATTAATTAGTATACATGCTATTTTGGCACAGGGTCAGGATGGCAGTAGAGTTAAAGCTGGAGAAAATAAAAAGAAAAAAGATAAATTGATGCTGAGCAGTTATTTACCAATTGTGTCTTAGGTGCTAACCTTACTTTAACTAGAACTAGTTTCACTTTTATTTTATGTATAATGATTACATTTGAGATTTACTTAGATAAAAGCTTTCTATAGTTGTAAATAAAACAAAACCAAAAAGAAATCAATGATCTTTTAAGATGTAAGGATTACAAGACAGAAGTATAGGGGCCATAGGATACACTACTTGTGAACTAACCAGAGAATTATAAAGCCAAATATAATGAAGTAGGCCTCACAATCAGTTTGTCAGGGATCGGTAACCTTTGCTAAATAGTTTGTCTCAGTATCATTCCTTTTCCCCATTTTACACATTAAAAAAAAATCCTTGCCTGAGGATTTTTTTTAATTTTAAAAATTTTATTTATTTTTAGAGAGAGAGGAGGGGAGGGAGAAAGAGAGGAAGAGAAACATTAATGTGAGAAACACTGATTGGTTGTCTCTTCTACATGTCCCGACGGGGTCCGAACCCACAACCCAGGCATGTGCCCTGATTGGGAATTAAACCTACAACCGTTTGCTTTGAGGATACGTCCAACCAACTGAGCCATTATTGGTCAGGGCGAGGATATGTTTTTTACTGACTTTAGAGAGAGAGGAAAGGAGAGAGAGAGAGGAAGAGGAAGAAGGAGGGAAGGAGGGAGGGAAGAAGAGAGAAAGAAACATTGATTGGCTGCCTCTCATATATGCCCTGAACGGGAATTGAACCCACAAACTTTTGGCGTATGAGACGATGCCCCAACCAACTGAGAAACCTGGTCAGGGCTATTTCACATTTTTTTACTTAATAGAGAAATACTAAAGGCCTGAATTAGGATTTTGAGAGTGTGAATAGAAAGGATACAATTGCATAATATTTGGCACCTGAAATAATCAAGTCCTCATAATTATATTTATGTGTGGGACTTTAGGATGATAGAGTTTAGGATGATAGAGTTTAGAAAAGGAGGGCATATAAATTTTAATTCTCATGCTATACCAGTCATGGTCCTGGCAGAAAACAAGACAATATACTCAAATTGGGTAATTTGTGGGCAAGATTTAGGAGAACCGACAAGGGACAGTATATGACCTCAGGGCTGGCAGTACTGGAGACCCGTTACCACGCCTAAGTCAGGAAAGAGCAGCTTCTGGAACTGAGGCGGGTGTCGACTAGAGCTGTGTCCCTCAGTAAAGGGACGCAGCCAGCCTGTGGCAGCCCCTGTGATGTCCTGCCATTACTAGCCTCCTGCTTCCTGATATTTTGCAAATGCCTCCCGGAAAACCCAACCAAAGACAGAGGGCAAGGCAAGAAAGTTCTTGATGTAATCAACAAGTGACTGCATAAAGAACAGGCTGGGGAATAAGCAGGGCACCAGTCCTGACTGTATGGCAGTGGTTGCCTGAGACGCCATGTAGAAAAAGATTCTGTGACGCCAGTCAGCCTCAGCAGGAGAGAGAACCGTGAGAGGCACATGCCGATGATGGGAACGGGATGAGGCAGGGTCAACGTGTGTGCTCAGTGAGGCCTACGTCTGTAGCGAGAGTCGGATGGAGGGATGGTGGCGTGTGTGCCATGTGCTTTCAAACCCGGGGCCTTGCTCGAATGGCAAATGGCTATACCCATAAATGAAACAGAAATATCTGAGGAACGAATTTGGAAGCAGGGATGATAAATTCAGCTTTGGATATGCTGACTCTGAGATGCCCAAAGAGCATCCATGGATGCATGAATCTGAAATCTGTGGGGAAATCTAGACTGAAAATGGACGTTTTGGAATCAATAGTTTATATGTGAGAGTTGAAACCACAAATTTGAAGAGAATACAGAGTAAAAAGACTGGTGGGTAAATATGAAATCGGAGGAATATCAACATTTCAAGTGGAAGCCACAGAAAAAGTCCCAAAGAAGGAAAAAAGCAAGAATAGTCAGAAGGTTATGTAAGGAGTACCATGGAGCTGTGGGTTCATAGAACCCAAGGGAGTAGAATGTTTACAGGAGAAAGTGGCCATGAATGTTAAATGTTGAACAAGGGCAGTAAAATAAGGACTAAACATCACCCACTGGATATGACAATTAAAAATTCAGTAACGCCCTTGCTCAGAGCAGTTCAGGAATATAATGAAAGAGTAAGCCAAATTTCAGTGAGATGAGAAGTTAATGAGGGACAGGATGTGACACAGCAAACATTCCTCTTTTGAGTACAGTAAATGAGGTGAAAAGGAGAACCGAATAGATGAAAACAGGATCAGAGAGGATTTTTTTAAGAGTGAAAAAACAAAAGTTAAAGTACGAGGAGAAAGAATGAATGAAGTGAAATTGAACACATAAGAACAAGAGGATGATCAGAGGCAGCTGGAGCCTGTTCTACCGACATGTACGCCCCTAAGAGAAAATGTCTGTCCCCAGCACCTGGCCACCACTGAGCAAGTTACTTGGTGTGGTTCCTCAGCCTTCAATGCAAGTGACTAATAGTAGTCACACAGACTGGTTAGTGACTTGTTGCCTATAATGACAAGATGAGTTGAGCCAATTGGGTTCTCTTTGTTAGGAGTATAAACTAAGAAATGGAAATAACTGAATTGCTAGCAGATGAAAGGGTGGTAATACAAAAAGAAAGACTAGTGCAATAGTAATGAGTCATACTGCAGTTGAAGTAACAGAAAATAAAAACCATGGGTAGCTAAAGAAGTCTCTATAAGGTAGAGCATGAGGAAGCTAGCTTTTAGAGAACTATATAGAAGAGGACAGAGACATGTAGAGAGAGGCAGAGACTCCATGAAAGCCACGCCCCTCTAAAGTAGGGTGGGAGGGCAGAAAAGAGGGGGTGCTGCCTGCCTTGGTATCTAACAGTTTTCTAGTCCATGGTATCCTTATACTAACTCCTGTTTTCTCTTAACATGAATGTGGTTCTATTCCTCACACCCCAAACTCCAACACTAAGAGAAGGACTAAAGGCAGAGCCATGGAGGAGATAGAAGAGGAAACGTCAAGTGGAAAGGGTTGGCCTTGAACAGGAGAGGAAAATCCAACCCTCAGTGATCTTAACAAAGAAGTGAATGCGTGTTGGTGCAGGAGTTGGAAGAAATTCATAGCTCAAAAGCATTTATCAAGAAGCAAAAAGGTCAAAATTGAGTGAAAGGTCCAACTAAAGTTGGGAAAAAGCCACAGAGCAAGCCCAAAGAAACAAGAAGAAAGAAAATACTAAGTGTCAGGGTGGGTGATACACAGATATATCAACCACCACCACAATAACAGCAAACAAGAAAGAACAGTCAAACTAAAGAAAAAACAAAACAAAACTGATTATCCGAAATGATTAATAAGTGGATTTAGGCAAAACTAAAAAAAGACAAAAGAGGGAATGCTTAGAAGCACTGGTTTATAATGCACAGGAACCAATGAAATTAGCAGTTTATTGTTTTGATTTTGGGGTGCACTTCTCATATGGCTTCAAGATCTACTCCCGGACTAATCTGGGAAGATGAGAAAAGGCTAGAGATGTTTTGGAAAAGGGAGATGTCAATCACAGACTGTGTGGCTTTTGTTTCATTTTTTAACTGGTTAGGGGAACAGAGAAATCTGGTGGTATACTGTTTCCTTTCCTCAGTGTCAGACTTTTGACTCTGGAGGTGATTTATTCCTTTATATTAGTATCATAGGGGTTGAAGAGGAGATTCTAAAACCTACAGAAAACAGATTAGGTAGACATCAATTTAAAAGATTAGATAGGAATAATTTCCCACAGGACTGCCATGCTTCTCAATTCTTTAAAATATGTGGATTGTTTCTTTTTCCTTTATCCAGAAACTCTAACGGGAGTGAGAGCTGGATATTTTGTTAGAAGGCCTGTGTTTTCAGCTCCCTTGGTCTGTGTATAACAATGTATACAGGCCTGTGGCTTACAATGTTTCTGGAATGAGCTAAGTCTCAGTATGCAGAGCTAAAAGAAATATACTATAACTCCCAGCAGAGAATTACAGGTTATATTTAAGAGGCTGAAAGGCAGTGAAGTTTTAAAACTTAGTTTCAAACTGTTCAAATTTGCAATTACATTGAATGAAAGAATGAAAGTGAATTGGTCATTGTAACCATTGTCCCCTAAGTAAACATTGGGCTAAAATATTTCTTTAAATAGATCAAGAGATAATAATTACTAAACTCAAGTTAAAAGAGTGGGACAGACTTTACAAATGCTATCTATAGTCCAGGCCTGACAAGATAAACACAGGGCAGCCATAGGCTGTGAAGGATGAAGAGAAGTTCTTCAAGTGAACTAGTGTAGGTAGGACCACGTGGCACAAAGCTAGAGCTGTGGCCGGCTCTCCTTGGTTTAAAGCTGCTGTTTGATTTCAACCAAGGTATAAAAGAACAGTAGCACAAGCTATAATACTACTAAGCAGTAACTTGGAGGATGAACCACATCTAAAAAGGTAGGAACAAAGCTTGTTCAGGACTCAGGCTATGGGATAATCAGGGGTCCTTGACCCGTAGAACGCCTAAGAGTCACCAGTGTTGCTTGTGACAACGAGGATGTCCAGGCCAGACTGGCGGTATTCTGACTGAGAAGCCCGAGGGGAGCATTCAGGCACTGGTATTTTTAACATTGCCTCCAGGTAGTTTTGATAGAAGTGAATGTCTAGATAAAACATTGAAAAAACACTGGTCTATAATATAAAGAAGAAATAAGAAATAGAATGGTTAGCAGTTCCCCCACTGATTTGGCTTAAAATGAATTTAACCCTCATAACAAATATTTGGAATGTGGATTCATGCTTTGTTACCATTCATTGTCTACATTGTTCTTATCATAAAAATAACCATGGTGATAATAAAATGTAATATCATGTCTTCCAGAAAATCCATTCTAATATGAACTTTGTATTATCAGAAACAGACATTTGCAACAAGCAGTACCACTCATATTCAGAGAAGAGTAATGAAGTAATTTCTACAGTATTTCATTAAAAGTAAAACAGAGAAAAAGTAAAACAGGAATTTACACAATGTAGTATACCATACTGAAGGAAGCTATAGTAAAAAATTATTAAGTGCTCCATTTGTTTTTCAGTAATTCAACACAACTCAGAACATAAAAAAAATGTATATATATATAAAGGTCAAGAGAAATATCATTTTATAGAATACATGCTGTATATCTATATCCCTTGGGGAACAAATGCAAAACCTAAGAACAATGGTTATTAACTTATTTGTCTCCAGAACAATGATTTATAAAAACGCATTTGCTTTTATCTGAAAACTTTATCAATATACCTATTAGCTTTCAGGCTATTAATCTTTGACAAGATGCAGAATAATTGAAGAAATATGCCTACTGCGAATATACCTGGAAACTTCCATTAATTCTTACTTATATCCTTTCTAAAACCAGGCAGATGAACATATTGGACGGGAATGCTGTCTGCTGATAAGAAGCCCATTCTTTATTTTAGATGACCCCCAAAGTATATTACTTGTAAAATATTCAAAGTCAAAAGATAAGCATTCTAGAGTAAAAAATTACTTTCAGGCAGTAAAAAGAGATTTAAATAGTATAAATTACATCAAATCATCTGGGTATTTGCTAGAATCTTTCTCATATTCAATGCAGAGAAATATTAAGTCATTGAGTCATTCAGTCTGAGCGATGTAAGAATATGTCAAAAATATAGCTGGGCTGCAAATTAAACTGGTAAATTATTTTTGTTTGCATGCAAAAATATAAACTTGAGGTAAACTATTTTTAGATATGGATTTTTTCCTGTCAAGTACTGTTCTTTAATAATGTTTTCTGAAAAATCTAAAAAATAGTCAACATTTCTCTAAGCTCTTTATGGAAAATTAAAAAAATTTGGAATATATGTTCAGACTATCTAAAATTAAGTAAAATATTCAGAAACCTCAGAACATTTTCTTCTCTGGTCTCTTCCAGTATTAGGTTTATTAAAAAGTCCTGGGAGTTTCAGTTCACTGGCCTGACATGTAGTCTTTACAGACTTATGTGGAGCTATGTATGAATGAGCCTGTTAAAGCACATACTCAGTCCTATCCTCTATGGGCCCTTTTAATGGCTTTTCTAGGGAAATATGAAAACAATTTCAAAAGAGGTTAATATCAAGAACTTTTGAACATCAAAATGGATAAGTGTGAGGTGCACATTTTCTTTAAAATTTTTAATTAAAAATTGTTGCTCTGGACTAAACTGAAGTTCCCTAAAATTCTTATGTTGAAGCCATAACCTCCCAGTATGACTACATTGAGATAGAAGGCCTTTAAGAAGGTAATTAAGGTTAAGAGAGGTTACAAAGGTAGGGTCATAATCCAAGAGACTGGTGTCTTTATGAGAAGAGGAAGAGGCAGCAGGGGTGGGGGTCACAGAAGAGGCCAGGGGAGGACATAGCAAGAAGGCAGCTGTCTGTAAGCCAAGGAGAGAAGCACCAGGATAATCCAAACCTGCCAATACCTTGATGTTGAACTTTTAGCCTCCAGAAGAGTGAGAAAAGAAATATCTATTGTTTAAGCCATTCAATCTGTGACAGTTTGTTAAGGCAACCCTGAGAACAGCAAAATAATTCTATTAGGTATACAGTAAGTATGTAACCTGTATGTGAGTTATAAAGCATAGTAACATAAACCTCACACTACCTCTCTCTCAAAGTCCTTGCCCCAGAGGGAATCAGTATCCTAAATTTTGTATTCATCATTCTTTTGCTTTAGGAAAAAAAAAAAAGGTTTATCACATATTTAGGTAGTATCTTAAAACAACAGAGTTTGTTCAGTTGGTCAGATTGTCTGTCCCTCTGTCACTACCATACTTTCTTAAATTCTACAGCTTTGTAACAAACCTTATCATCTGACAGATCAAGCTCAATTATCTTATTCTTCTTTAGGAGTGTGTTGGCTATTCCAGGCTTTTCACTTTTCCATGTAAAATTTAGACCCAAGTAGGAGTCCTCAAAAACCATACTGGGGTTTTTCGCTAGAATCACAGTGCTCAATCAATCAATTTGGAAAAAAACTGACATCTGGACTATACTAAATCTATTACATTAGTGCAACTTTCCAGTTAGACTTCTAATGTTGTTCAATAAAGTTTATAGTTTTCCCACAGACATCTTGCACGCTTTTGTTCTTGTTATTTCTATGTACTTTATATCTTTGTAGCTGTTAAATAGTATCTCTTCTAACCTTTGTTCATATTAGAAATGAAACTTATTTTTGTATACTGATTTTATAGTTAGTCACCTTACTAAATTCTCACATTATTTCTAATAGTTTACCTGTAAATTATATGGAGTTTTCCTGGCATCTATAAATGAAATCAGTTTTATATCTTCCTTTCAAATGCTTAAACAGTTGTCCCTGGTTTGGGGGCCTGAGGGCAGGAGCACCGGTTCCTGGGACCCAGGATGCTCAAGTCCCGAATCTAACGTGGTGTGATATTTGCATTTAGCCTGCATACATCCTCCTGTATACTTTAAATTGTTTCTAAATTACTTATAACACTTCCTACAATGTAAATGCTATGTAAATAGTTGTCATCCTGCCTTGTTTAGGGAATGATGACATAAAGAAAAGACCATCACAGGCCTCACTACATTGTACAGACCTCGTTTTACTGTGCTTTGCTTTACTGCGAGTCGCTGATGCTGCATTTTGTACAAATTGAAGGCAAGACCCTCCACCAGCAAAAAGACTAGGACTCGCTTTATTGGGATACTCACTTAATTATGGTGGTCTGGAACCAAACCTGCAATATCTCTGAAGTATGCTTGTACACATCCACAACAAGATAACATTTTTTTCCTTAAATATTTTTTAATCTGTGGTTGGTTGAATCTGCGCATGTGGAACCCGTGGATACAGAGGGTTAATGGTTCTTGACATTTCTTCTCTGTTCTTGCTTTGGGGACTCTGATCTGCACTACAATATTAAATGGTCTTGTTCCAATTATTTCATTGATAAAAATGGTATTTGATACAGGTTCTTGATAGATTCCCTTTATCGAGTTTGAGAATCATCACTTCTTTTCCAATTTTTCTAAGAGCCTCCCCAGCCCCACTAATGACTTAACTAAATTAAAAAAAAAAACAAAAACGTTGAGATGATCATACCTTTTCTCCTTCAATCTGTTAATGTTAAATGACATGTATAGATTTCACCCTAATGTTAAACTTTACTTATATTCCTTTGATGTCCTTTCTGGTCACAATGTATTTTTTTTTAAACATTGTTGCATTCAGTTTGCTAAAGTCTTATTTAGGATTTGATGTTACCATTCATGAGAGACAGTGAACTGCGCTTTACTCTCTCCCTTGCTGTCTTCGTCTGGTCTGGAGGTTAAAGTTTTAACTTTTGTCTGGTTTGGGTATTGAGATTTTGATATAGATAAATGCTGCTGAATTTGGGGATATTTCTTCTTTTTCTGTTCTTTGAAAGAGTGTGCAAACTAGAAATAATCATTTAAAAGGTCAGATGTCAGTTTTAGCTATGCAGCATTAGTATTTTGGGGGAAAGGTTTAACTAAATATTAAATTCTTTAATGGTTACAAAATTACCTTGGCTTTCAATTTTTTCTTGAGTCATTTCTGGTAAGGTATAATTCTTAAGGGTTTGTACATTTTACCTAAGTTTTCATAATTTATTGGTATAAAGTTGTTCATAATATCTTCATATCTTTTAAATCTCTTCCTGATTTGTAGGTATGTACCCTCCCCCTTTTTACTCATGATATCATTTGTCTGACTTTTCTCTTTAATTTTTAACTGATTAAACTTCCAGAGGATTGTCTATTTTATAGGTCTTTAAAAAGAACCAATTTCAGGCTCTGTTGGTCCCACCTGCTAAATGCATGTTTTTCATTTCATTAATTTCTGCTCCTTGTTACTTCATTCTCACTTTTTCTTTTGTCTTTTTTTTTTTAAAGGCTGTTGATCATTTTCTAATTCATTAAATTGGAAGTCTAGGTCATTATAATTTTCAGTCTCCCTCCTTTTCTAGTGTAAGCACTTAAAGTTATGTATCTTATACATTTGATATATTTAGTTTTTGTCCAGTTAAAAGTGTAGGTATTCCCACTTTCTGAAGGTTCATGTTATGCCACTTGCTTTTATGAAAGACCTACATTAGTAGAGTAATGGTTTCTCCCCCCCGACCATAAAAGTAAAAATCCTCTTCAGATTTCCTTCAGTTAGCAAATAGAGGTACCAATAGGTCTTTCATAAAAGCAAAGTGGCAAAAATGTGAACTTCTGGAAAGTGGGGATACTCTTTGCTTTACACTATTTCAGCACAGGTAATTTTTCACAGGAATGCTCTACTTTCAGATAGCAGGGGAAATATGTATTTCTTTTTTATGCATGATTTAGTCAAAGGTCATTTAAGATTTTTTCTAAATGTGTAATTATTTAATAATTTATCTTTTTGCAGTTGACTTTAATTTCAAGAAAGGTAAAACTACAATGGAAAAGCAAAAAAAAAAAAAGATCTGTGCAGTGTATGAAGAAGGTGCTGTGACTAATTGAACATGTTGAAAGTGGTTTGTGAAGTTTCGTGCTGGAGATTTCTCGCTGGATGATGCTCCATGGTCAAGTAGACCAGATGAAGTAGATAGGGATCAAATGGAGAAATTAATTGAGAACAATCAATGTTATACCACGTGCGAGATAGTCAACATGCTCAAAATATCCAAATCAATAAATGTTATTGGTGAAAATGAAAAATGTGTCTTTTATTTTTTGTAAAGATACATATGGATGTTTTGGCCAACCTGGCATTTCAGAGAATATGATCTACAAGACAATTCTGTAAAATTTATTGACACTTTGTAGTCAAATGTGGTCCACTTTTGTAAATGGTTAATCACGTGAGAAGAATGCATATTCTCTAATTGTTTGGCATACAGTTGTATACAGACAAATGTATGTAAAAATTTATTTCAATATTGATCAATTTCTTCTTTTACTTTTATTAAATTTTAATATTTTAGTATGTTTTGAGGCTATTGGTATAGAGCCTTAATATTGCCATATCTTTCTAGTGAATCGAATCTTTCATTTTATGCAGTGACTCTTATCTCTAGTCTTTCATGTTACATTATAATTGATTACCCAGCTTTTCATTGTTTGGTGTTTGCCAAGCATAACTGTTTACTGTCCTTTTATTTTTAAACTTTTCATGCCTTTATGATTTCAGAGTGTCACTGATTGTAACTGCCAATGTATTCAGACTTGTTTCAAGTACCATACCTTTTGCTTTCCATTTGTCCCACATTTTTTATGCTTAAAAAATATTTCTTTTTGCCTGAAAATATTAAGTGGTATAGTTTTTATTTGTTTGAAACTTATTCCATTTTTCCTTTCTATTGGATTAGACATCATATACTCCACGGATACTTTTTTGGTGGGTTGCCTTGGAGATTTCACTATGCATACTAATAATCCCTGTTGTATACCTCCCCAGGCTTTCATGCTATTGCCCACCATTATATTCCCATCATTTTTCAAGCCCTGAAACTTTAAATAATATCTATAATTATTAGTAGTAATAGTATTTATATATATTTTTACTTGGTTTACTTCTGTTTGCCAGTTTTTTCAAGCTCTAACATGTCATATTTGCTTTTGGAATTGTTTTCCTTTTTTACAGTCATTTTACTGATTTATTTTTCTTAATTATTTTCTTTTAGAAATTCCTTTCGTTTGTATCTGTTGGTGGCAAACTCTGTTTTTGGTCATCTATCTTTTTTATATCCTTGGCTCGGAGGAAAGTGTTGCCAGGCACCCATATAGGTTGGCAAGTGTTTTCTCTTAACACTTAAAAAAATACTCCATTGATTTCTAGTTTCCACTGTTGTTATTAAGAAGTCTGTTTTCCATTCCGTTGTTTCTTTTCAGGTGATGTGTCCCCTTGCCGCCTTTAGTGTCTTTCCTTGTTTTTTTATGACCGTGAAGTTTACCACACAACCTCCAGGCTGAATTTCCTGTTATTCCTCTTGCATGTTATTTATTGCACTTCTGCTCTCTGTAGACCCCTGGTTTCCACCAGCTGGAAAAAGATATCTGTTATTAGTTCTTCAATTATTATCTATCCTTCGTTTCTTCTATTTTCTCTGTGGGAGTCTTTGATTAGTCTCAGAATTTCACCTGTAAGCCTAAAAATCTCTAATTTCATGTTTTTCATATATTTGTTTTTCTCTGCTGTATTCTGTCATTGAAAAAAATCTCTTTCAATCCATCTACTTTCTCTTTAGCTGTGTCCAGACTGGTTAATACCTTCCCTGCCAACTGCTTGTCTCTTTACTCTTGAAGCCTGCATTCCCACCTGTCTATACTCTGCTTTGTATTATCAATATACGAGGTGAGGAGTTCGCAAATCCTGGTTCTCCTAACAAGTTTCCTATTAAATTCTTCCAGTAAGAGGCACTGGTGGAAGATTATAAAGAAAGAGCTGCTTTCCAAGCAGCAGGGATAAGGTCTAGAACCCAGACATCGGGGAGGAGGCAGTCACTTTCTGGACATCCCAGCTGTGGCTGAGATGACACTGCTCTAGTGAACCCAGAAGCCACTACTACAGCACGTCGTGGATCTGTGGTTACGGACTCCAACCGAGGAATGCTCGCAGCTTCTGAGCTCCGCACCTCACTCCTCCCTTTTTAGTTTGCTCTGCCAACATCCTCTCTTTGCTCTTCTGGTACTTTCTAATAACCTGCGTTAGACTGTCTCTGTTTAAAACAGAATAGTTTCTGTTATCCTGTCCAGAGATACTAACACATCTATCCGTTAAGTATTTTTTTCATTTCAACATTTATATTTTCTACTTTTATAAGTCCAATCCTGCCAGACTATTTTTTAAAATGTTTCAGATTCGCTTTTCTATATTTTATATCAGTTAATTCAATATCTGCAGTCCTTGGGGGTCTAAATCTTACTTGTTAGTAGAAATTTGTCATTTCTACTAACCCTCACTCACAGTGGCTTATTCCTCATGTCTGTTGGGCTTTGATTATAAAGTTGATGTAATGTGCAAACAAAACAGAAGAAAAATAATACATCTGGGAGCCTTAAGTGAATTATTTCTTCCAGCTTTTCCATCTTGCTGTTGGCCTATAGCTCTCTTTCTAAATTAACTGCTATTAGTTTCATTTGTCCTTAAGTCAGCTCCACTTGTCTTGTGTGTTTACTGCTCATGCTTCAGTTTCAGCCCAAGATTATTTTTCTTCCCATGTTTGTTGAGATTTCACTCCTACCTGTGGAACCTAGCAACGAAGCAACATTAAGTTTTAGGCAGGATTTGTTTTTTTTTTGTATCAAGACATCCCTTAGGAGTAATCTGTTATGCCCCAGATGGGCGGCCCAGTTGGCTGGAGCATCATCCTGTACACCCAGACAGTGGGCTCAGTCCCCAGGGCACACGGCCAGGCTGCAGTCTGATCCCTGGTCGGTGTAGGAACGGGAGGCAACTGATGGAAGTTTCTCTCTCACACAGATATTTCTCTTTTTCTCTCTCCCTTCCTCTTTCTACAAAATCAGTAAACATATCCTCAGGTGAAAATTTATTTTAAAAGAAAAATCTGTTATACTATTGGAAATGGATGTCTTTATACTGGTTTTCTATCTTTTCCAACTCTGTGCTATTTGAATATTTTCAAAATAGTATTATTTTCAAAATAAAATATTAGTTTCTAAAAGAATTTTAATATAGTAATGCAGACTTGAGCAAGAATGTATTATATAATTTTTCTTTCCAATTAAATATTTCCTTTCATTTTAACGCTAAGCAATAAAGTATAAATATCAATTTCTTCTTTATTTTATATAATGCACCTCAATCTCTTGACATTCTTTTCACTTGGTATAATAATAGGTAAAATTTAAATCTCACTAATTTTAAAAATAGAAAGATGGAAGCCACAATAAATTTGTTACTTTCCAAATAGGTCAAGGGATAGCCAATAACCATAAGTGTGTAATTGCCTTATCATACATTTGTAAATAAATAATTTTCTTATATATATTAATAAACATAAGCTATACCAAATTTACGTCAATTTTAATTAGAATAATGGACACTATGAGGGTACATTAAACTAAAGCTAGCCAAAATTAATTAATAAAAATAAACTGATTAAAATTAGTGAGTTATTTCAAGACAGAATAAGATAAATAATTTTTTTTAAATAATAGAAAAATTTAAGTATTTCTGGTAAGGAAAAAAGTTATTTCTAACACAGCTGATGAGCTATTTATGACATAGTATAAAAACTGAAACTACCTTAATAAAAAGCTGAGTTATTTATTCTCCCTAAAAGCCATACAGAAATTTAATCATGTCCTCAAATTTGCAAAGCTATAACTCATTAGGCAGTAAAAACATTCTTAAAATAAGAAAATTAGATGTTACTCTTCAATTTTGGAAAGGCATGCTTCTAAACTCTTCAACCAGGTTAGCAATTCTGGAGGTTAATTTTAAAAAGTAGTAATATGATTCAGGTCAAACTTGAAATTAATCAGGACACCAAATGTCATTAAACTGATTTTTTTTACTATTTTTATCTTTGCTCAGAATAGTTAAGGATTAATACATAAAATCATTTTACTCGCATAAGCTATCATTTTTTTAAGGAGTGAATAAATTAATGAATACTGCAGAATGCATTTTAAAAAAGGCAATTTATATGGCTTATCTATAGTTCCTTGCATATGCTCTGAATTACTAAAAGAAATATAGAAAAGTTTTTAAAAGAGGCTTTCCAGGCTCAATCCCAAATCTTGACTACAACATAACTAGTTTCTGCATTGTGGAAACACTTTTTTAAGTAAATTTAATGTAATGACACAATGATAACCTTAAGAAATATGTGCTCACCCAATCCACCAAATTTTTGAAGCACAAAGTTTAAATTCAGTGTGAACTAACTTTCCCCTTCCTTCCGGTACCCACTGTCAAGACTATCCTTGAGGAAGGGAGATGATACAGAATATTTATATCGTACAGAAAAGGCAGAAGACAAAGCAAAAGAGAAGTGTTGGAGGAAGCAAGTAAATTCCTGGAGGCCTGCATATAAGAGAGAATTTTTTAACCTCCTGTTTAGATTTATATACTTTCTTACATTTTGATGAAAAGAATTTACGTGAAGCAGCAAGAGGCATATAATTATAACATCAATGGGCATATTGTAAGAAACAGAGGAAGTAGTCAAAGGTGGCATATATTATTTGCGTAAGTTGTTCACTAAGCAAAGACATAGTCTTATCTTAGTGGCCTCAAGAGGCAAAGACTTTGGAATCCAGGGGACATTTGTGAATGTCTGAAGACAATTTTGATCATTATTATGACTGTGAGCACTACTAACATCTGGTGGGTAGAAGTCAGAGATGCTGCTAAACCTACAATGCACAGGCAGCTCCCCAACAAAGAATGTTCCATTCCCAAATGTCAATAGGGCTCAGGGTGAGAAACTGCCTCACCAGGACAGATGTGCTCCTCTCTTTCAGTTCAAGCATGAGTGGTGGTTAGAGGAGCTAACAGTTGGTAGAAGTCATTCAGAGAGAAAATAATTTGGATGCTTACTGAAGGTAAAAATTAGGATAAATTTCCCAGAGAAAGACAATGACCTGCATATGACCTAGACATTTTAAATGATGCAATGAAGGTTTAAGATGAAAGTTAATTTAGTTTACTGTTGTCTGTGAACATCAGTCAGCTGTGCCTACCAGAAAGTTCTGAACACTTACATTTGTTAATTTTCTACAATATGATCCCAATCTATCTAGGGCAGAAATCAGAAAACTAGCATTTTCAGGCTGTTGTACAGCAAGGCAAGTACCCTAGGTCCTAGCGATCAAGTTCAGAGTGTGATCTGAAATTGGAAGCAAGCAACCTGAGGATATAGCTCTTGTTGGAGAACTTGATTTCTTGGTGGAAAAGTCAGGTTCTTTGGGGATGATAAGATGTTCAGATTGGTGCGGCCTAAGTGCTGCCAGCTACTGGAAGTAGTGTTTTGCTAGAGAGTCTTCTGGAATGTGCTTGCACAATGTTATTTTTTTAATTTAATCTTTATTGTATTTTTACCCATTACCATTTAGTCCCCTTATACCCTCCCCCACCGCAATCACCTCACTGTTGCCCATGTCCATGAGTCCCTTCTCCTTTTTGCCCAATCTCTCTATCCCCTAACCTTCCCCAACCCCCCAGCTGTCATCCTGCTCTCCATCTGTGAGTCGGTCCCTGTTTTCCTTGTTCGTTTAGCCTGTTCCTTAAATTCCACATATGAGTGAAATGATGAGGTATTTGTATTTCTCTGACTGGCTTATTTCACTTAGCATACTATTCTCTAGGTCCATCCATATTGTTGCAAAGTGTAAAACTTTCTTTTCTTTACAGCTGAGTAGTATTCCACTGTATAAATGTCCCACAGTTGTTATACCCACTCATCTACTGATGGACACTTGGGCTGCTGCCTCCATGTCTTGGCGACTGTAGTGAACACTGCAATGAACACACTGACAGGGTAACATCAGAGCTCCCTGGTCCTGCAGAAGTCTGTTAGCTACCGAATTAATACCTTTTAACATATCTTTTCTATTGTCAACCTGGCCAGAGAGAATTATGTTGTTTATAATAAAGAATCTTGATTGATACAAAAAAATGTATGATTTAAAGATATGTCTTCCCTAAACTTTTTTGTTTGGATCTGGTACTTACAGCATTTTCATCAATAACATATATCATTAACGAAAGGATGCTAAAATGAAGGAAAGTCTAAGGCTGTGGCATTTAGGATCAATGTTTAACAAAACATTTGTACACAGCAGTCATTGCATAATGTTAGCTACGAGGTTAACCTGAATTGAAAATAAAATCACTATATTGGAATAGTGATCAAGCAGTTAAAATAGTACTGTTTTCTAGTGTTAAGTAAAAACAAAAGCACGCATCTGAGTAAAAAATGCTCTAAAATACAAGTATAGTTGTATGTATGCACAGCAGAAAGGAAGCTAGGCATGGCAATTCAAGAGGACAGTATAAATCTATATTATTATTATTTTTTGCATCTGCTGTACTAGTTCGCACATCTGCCTGGGCAATCTCTTCCTCAGTATCCCAGAGTCCTGAGAGGAAGTATTCTGTCCTTCATAGCTCGGCCCTAGGGAAAGGAACTGCCTGGTCACCTTCAGCTCTCCTGCTACCGGCAACACCAAGGAAAGGCACTTTGAATTTTAGGTTATACTTAGCAAGTGTTGAATATGCACTTAACTAAATGAAATGTGATTTATGGGGATTAAAAAAAAAATAAGAAAACAGCCTGGCTGGTGTAGCTCAGTGGATTGAGCGCGGGTTGGGATCCAAAGGGTCCCAGTTCGATTCCCAATCAGGGCACATGCCTGCGCAGAGGGCCGGGTCCCCAGTGAGGACCATGTGAGAGGCAACCATACATTGCTGTTTCTCTCCCTCTCTTTCTCCGTCCCTTCTCCTCTTTCTAAAAATAAATAAATAAAATCTTAAAAAAAAAAAAAGAGAAAACAGCCCTGGCTGGTGTAGCTCAGTGGATTGAGTGTGGGCTGAGAACCAAAGGGTCCTGGTTCTATTTGCAGTCAGGGCACATGCCTGGGTTGCAGGCCAGGTCCCCAGTGAGAGCCATGTGAGAGGCAACCATACGCTGCTGTTTCTCCTTCTCTTTCTCCCTCCCTTCTCTTGTCTCTAAAAATAAATAAAATCTTAAAAAAAAAAAAATAGAAAACAGAGCACCTTCTAAGAATTATAAGAAGAAATACAGAACCTGGTCTCATAATGCTTAGAATTGCTCCAAGGTCTTTTATACTGTAAAAAATACAGCTGAGGATTATTAAATAAATACCAAATAGGTATTCACAATAGTTCCACCCTCTATCTGACTTGGTAATTAAAAAATTTTGAGTGTATGCACTTTCACACACACAGGAAGGTACTTATTCAGTCTGGAACAAGTAAGAGGCCTGTGTGCAATGCATGTACTAAGCTTTGCAACAACTCTGGGGGTGACAAATTGGTATTAGGTACTGTTAAATCTGTAATGTAATCAGGTAAGCCTAGCTTCAATACATAAAAGGAAAACACTGAAAAAGAAGAGTGTGGAGAAAAGCCACAGAGTCAATTATTCTGTTATGAATAATTCTAATTATTAAATATGTCAAAAAGAAAAAGATTTAGTCACTGATGATTATTTTACTTGGCTTGCATTTTCATTGAGAATTTTCCAATAAATGTAACTGGTTTTAGAGTCTCCCAAAAAGGTGAACAACATGTAGACAGAAGCTTGTCTATTTTAAAATTTAAGTCATCATCAACATTTAAGTCAAATCAAAACCATTAGTTTGTAATTTCCAGTATCTTAAGGGTTCTATTATATCCTAGTCCAGAAAGTCTTATAGTTTGTCAATTATTGGAAAGATAATGGATATACATATGATAAATAAAAGCAAAGATGGTATTTGTAAAACCTCTCTTTTCAATAACAAATACAGAAGAACATGTTTGTATTTTTCCCTATGGCAGACAGAAATCAATAGGGATTATCACTGTGTTATTATCTGGTTATTCAGTATGCACTTCTCACTGTAATAAAATGCTATCACTGAACAAGAACTATTATACAGTAAATTAACTGAAATCTACCAAAATCATGAGTGGAAATAAATAAGTAAACAAAACCTTATCAAATATGTTCTCTCTTTCTGTTCCCTGCAAATGATGAATAGTTAAGCTAAACACTAAAGAATTAAAAAAACATCAGAGCATGTACAATTAATATACATTGGTAACAGTAATAGATGCCTATGTTACTGATTTATGTATTTACTACATTGTTATTGTTAGTTTACAGTGTAGTCTTTGTACTTATATGAAAAAAGTTTTCATGAAAAAAATAATAAAAAATCATTTTCTATAAAAAATTAGGGCTGCTTGTTTTCCTATTAGATATTATAACTAATTTTTCAGTTTTCACTAAAGCATTCTAATCAAAGTTAAAACTTAATTTTATAGCAAGATCAACACAGAGTTCTTTTAAAAAATTAATCAAGAACAGCTAAACCGGGTTCATTCCAGTATGCAACTAAACGGTAGGAGGTGGGTCTTCAATACACTGTAGAGAGCTAATGAAAACGACTACTCAAAGGCTAAACCACTTTTCCTCAGTTACCCTCCTGGCAGCATTGGTGAGAACATATTGTCAGAACTGTAGAAAACAACAATGACTGCACAACAACCCAATTTCAAGTACAAGTGACTTTCCATTAAATCTTTGTGTATGATACTTAACTATGAAATTCCTAAAACTTCTTGGGTCCACTATACTTTTTTCCACTTATTCCACTTCATTTAAACTCAAGTTTTCTTTGCTAATCTTCCCAACTTTCTTTTATACCTTTCATTTTAATTTCTGTATTCCCACTTTTTCCTGTATTTGGAAATCCCCCTCTCTGTTCAAGGCTGTTTCACTAAATTTATTACTGCCACTTTTCAGAAATATTGCTTTATAATGCTTTTTCTAGCGGTGAGGGCTCACAGTGTGATCACAATTTGCTGTCCTTCATAGACAGTGATGAAGTGATGATCTAACACTTATTAGTAGACTATGAGTTGGAGCTGAGTTCTTAGTAGTAAAGGATGGATTTTTAATAATGAACCCATACTGTTTCTCCTGGGTGCCTCTGAAAGTCAATGGTATCAGTTGTATGGCATGAATTGGTGTATATCAGTTAACAACAAAGAGCCAACAATCAGAAGAAATAAGACAAATATTTTCTTAGGAAAAAGATTCTTCTTATTATTATTATTATTTTAGATATCTAATATAGATGAAAAGGTAGTATAGATGAAAAGGTTTGTTGTAATAATGAGCATATCATAGACATTCAATAAATTGTTAATAAGACATGTTAAGCCCTGGCTGGTATAGCTCAGTGGATTGAGCGTGGGCTGCGAACGAAAAGGTCGCTGGTTCAATTCCCAGTCAGGGCACATGCCTGGGTTGCAGGCCAGGCCCCCAGTAGGAGACATGTGAGAGGCAATCAAACACTGATGTTTCTCTCCCTCTCTTCCTACTTTCCTTCTCCTCTAAATAAATAAATAAATAAATAAAATATTTAAAAAATATTAAAAAAAAGATATTAATAAGCTGAGTTGGATCACAAAACTTGCCTCCTATTTTTCTAGTCCCATCTTTGCCAACAAAAATCATTGACTTCTGTAACTACCCAGTATGAGTTAGGAGTTCCAACTTTGTACCTTGATAGCACATTGTGCTTATTTCTTTTTTAGAAGAATTTTATTTATTTATTTTTAGAGAGAGGGGAAGAAAGGGAGAAAGAGAGGGAGAGAAATATCAATGTGTGGTTGCCTCTCACATGGCTCCCTACTGGGGATTTGACCTGGCCCACAACCTAGGCATATGCCTTGACTAGGAATTGAACCAGCAGCCCTTTGGTTTGCAGGCCGGTGCTCAATCCACTGAGCCACACCACCCAGGGCACATTGTGCTTATTCTTATAATACTTATTATATTGCATTGTCATGGTTCAGTATTCTTAGGGACTGTATTTTCTCTGTCCGCAACTCTAATCCAACCACAGTACCTGGCATACATGTATATGATTTAGGCTGAATTAATGAATGAACATAAGCCAAACAGCCTTTCAATCACTAACACTAAGAGTGAATTTAATTTATTGATTTTTTTAAAAAATAGAAAGGTCACTAGATGTATAAGGCACTCATAATACTTGTAGTGTGGGAAAAACTGCTGGAAAAAAATAACTTTCCTATTCCTGATTTTTCTGAACCCACGAAAGTTAGGAGATTAGAGAATCAAAAACGGCCTCCACAGAAAGTGTAAGAGGATATAAAACCATCTGAAGTAACATAACCTTGACTTGAGACTCTGTGATTTTTTTCCCCCATTTTAAATTATGAATTTCTTACTAAAATATCAGACAGTTTAAAGAAGATTTAGCAAAATTTTGAAAAATCTTCAAGTTCTGTAATTAACCTAGTATGTATAGCCCAGCTTCCGAGACTAGTTTTTCCTCTGTTGGCTGGGTGCTGATACGCTGCAACCTTATCTTATATTCAGATTACAGAAACATAGCAAGAATGAGTTTCTTTTTTTAAAATATTACAATAAAATTCTGGCTCCAAATCATGGTGTGAGACTGTTATTCTCTCACACAGAAATATGAATGAGGAAAAAAGTAGGTCAATATTGGTGCTGAATCCGTTCTTACGTAAATAAGAGATTCAAGATTTAATTCTATAAAATAAGTTTACATAGTAACGCACGACAATTTTCTCAGAGAAAGTGTATGGTCATTAGAAGGACAAAAATACTGACGTGTTATTCAATACATTTTGAATGTAGACTATAAAATTCCTGGTGGGGTTAAAAATAAAAACTAAGATTAAAAAATTCATTCACTGAAATTCTTATACATTTCCTTTTCATTTTCCACAAGAAGACAATATTTCATCTTACTGCTTTTGGTTTAGATGCTTGGATTAAAAAATTATACCAGGTGCCCTGACTGGTGTAGCTCAGTGGACTGAGCGCGGGCTGGGAACCAAAGGGTCCCGGTTCGATTCCCAGTCAGGGCACATGCCTGGGTTGCAGGCCAGGTCCCCAGCGAGGGCCATGTGAGAGGCAACCATACATTGCTGTTTCTCTCCCTCTCTTTCTCCCTCCCTTCCCCTCTCTCTAAAAATAAATAAAAAAAATCTTAAAAAAAAAAATTATACCAGGTGATACCTGAATCTGTGACAGTCTTTGTCTTCCCATTGTCTGTTAAACAGTAAATACCTTTAAAATTGAACTATGGTACTATTTAGTCCTCTGGATTTACTTTGATTTATCAATCTTAATGTCAAAAAACCAAAAAGCAATATTTTGACTTCTGAATGGAAAACAAATATTAATTTGCTAATAAAGATTATATAGCATATGAACACAAAGAAGGCAGAATTTATACTTTGAGAAAGGTAAAGGAAGTAAGAAATAATTTTACTTACTCTATGTAAATAGACGTATAATATGAATAACATACATAATACAGATATATAGTGCCATATTAAAAGAATTATGATATACTCAAAATATTTAAAACTTTAGGATATTTTAATTATTATCCCATTTAAAAATAAAACATATTATAGTTACTTATCATACAAAGAAAGTATCAAAAACTAGGCGATTTCTTAGTACAAAGTCTTAAAGTTTCTCAACTTAATATATAATCTATCACCTTTATGGAGTGGTGGCAATGATTTATTATAAAGCATAGAGGGAAAAAAGGTTCCTGGACAAAGCTTTTGTTACACTTAAACCAGTAAAGTAACGTGGAGGATGAAGAGGAAGTGACCTGTGGCAGGTGGGATGGAGGCCGTGGAGAGAATGAATGTATTGCAGTAGTTTTATGCATCTCTTGAAATAGCTGTCTACTGTATGTCCTCTAAGGACATTCACTTAAAATATTAATGCCATGAATGCGTATGGTACCTTTACATAAAGAATTTAATATTACTCAAAAACGGACTAGAGTCTACCTTTTCTTCATGGAGGAGATTATTAATCACCATAGTAATTTGCTTCATAATTGTAGCAGTTTGGATAAAGACCAAGTGATAAATTTCTAAGGTTTAACATTTTTCTTACATACCTGGAAAATCTGACCTGTTCTAGTGAAATAGGTTTTAACTCTTAGTGATATACTCAAGTTTAAAAAAGTATTACCATTTTTATTTGAGTATAAATTCAAACTTAGAGAAATGTTGCAAAAACAGGATGAGGAACTCTCCAGAAACTTCATCTAGACTCCTCAGTTGTTTACATTTTGCCCCATTTGCTTTGCCATCTAAGTATCTATCAATCTAAGTTGTTCTCTGAAAGTAAATTGGAGCAATGTGTCAATTTACCTCTAAGAACTTCAGTGTTTCCTTTTAATGTGGACATTCTCCATAATCATATTACAATTTTTAACAAGAAATTTAGTACATCTAATCCATAGTCCATATTGGATTTTTTAAATAACTGTCCCAATAATGCCCTCTATAGTATTTTATACTTTTTTTTAAAACCTCTGGGCCAGGATTGTTAATGCCTCTTTAGGTTCCTTTAAAATGAAATCTTTACCCTCTCTTTCTCTCTCTCTTCTTGGTCTTTCTTGATTTTTGACGTTTTTGAAGATACAAGCCAGTTAATTTGGTAAATGTCCCTCATTTTGAGATTGTCTGATGCTCACTCAGGAATAGCTTTAGTTATACATTTTTGTGGGATTACTATAGAGGCAACACTGTGTCCTTTCCAAGTATATTATATAAGGAGGCACATGAAATGTGAGTTTAATTCAATATTGGTTGTAACTTTCTTTGATCAGTCTGTTAATGTGCTGTCCATCAGTCTCTCCACTGCCAAATCACTAGGTTTCCTTTATAATTAATAAGTTGTTTGTGGGGAAATATTTTGTAACTATTTTATATAAAATTTTATACACTAATTGTAGCATTCATTGATGATCTTCTAACTACTTATCCCTTGATTGGTTGACATTCTAACTGAAAAAAGAGCTTTATATTCTCATTTATTTATTTATTGCTTTATATTGGTATAGAATACATTTTCATTTTAAGTGTGTTATAATTTATTATTTTCATTATATATTTTGATGCTCAAATTGTCCCAGATTGGGCCACCGTCTCTTCCAGCTGACTTCTATCCCAAATAAGTTTTGCAAGTAAATTTTCCTTAAAAAAAACAACAAACCCAATGATTCCACATTTCATTCTACCTTGAAAGACATAAAATGTTCTTATATTATTTTTGTTTTTATAGCAGAAAGTTACTATAATGCCAAATTCAAAAGTGTTCTAGCATTCAAATACATGGAGACTGAATAATACTTTATTAAATAATGAATGGGTTAATAATGAGATCAATGAAGAAATCAAAAAGTACCTGGAAACAAGTGAATATGAACACACAACAACCCAAAACCTATGGGACAAATGAAGGCAGTCCTGAGAGAGAAGTTCATAGCAATACAGGCCTACCTAAAGAAGAGAGAAAAACCTCAAATAAATGACCTACCCCTACATCTACAAGGACTAGAGGAACAACAACCAACAAAGCCCAGAGCAAGTAGAAGGAATGAAATAATCAAAATCAGAGCAGAATTAAATGACATTGAGACTAAAAATAAAATTCAAAGGATCAATGAATCCAGGGGTTCATTCTCTGAAAAGATAAACAAAACTGACAAATCTTTAACCAGACTCATCATGAAAGAAAGAGCTATAACTAAAAACACAGAAATACAAAGGATGGTTAGAAATTACTGTGAACAACTATATGGCAAGAAACTGGGCAACCTGGGTGAAGTAGACAAATTTCTAGAAACATACGATCTTCCAAAACTGAATCAAGAAGAAGCAGAAAGCCTGAATAGACCAATAATCACCAGTGAAATTGAAGCAGTAATCAAAAAACTCCCAGCACACAAAAGCCCTGGCCTGGATGGCTTCATAGGTGAATTTTACGAAACATTTAAGGAAGAACTAATTCCTATCCTTCTCAAACTATTCCCAAAAATCCCAAAAGAGGGAAGACTCCTAAATTCTTTTACACAAAGCTAGTATTATCCTAATCCCAAAACCAAGTAAAGACACAACAAAGAAAGAAAGCTACAGATCAATATCTCTAACAAAATTAGATGCTAAGCAATCCAGACTCAACAATACATTAAAAAAGATCATATACCATAATAAAGTGGTATTCCACCCAGGGATGCAAGAATGGTACAATATTCACCAATCAATAAATATCATATACCACATAAACAAAATGAAGGACAAAAATCACATGATCATATTAATAGATGCTGAACAAGCATCTGATAAAATCCAGCACCCATTTATGACAAAAACACTCAGCAAAGTGGGACTAGAGGGAGCATACCTCAACATAATAAATGCCATGTATGAGAAACATACAGAGAACATTATTTTCATCAGGCAAAAACTACAAGCTTTCCCCTTCATATCACAAACAAGACAAGGGTATCTGCTCTCACCACTCTTATTCAACATAGTACTGGAAGTTCTAGCCACAGTGATCAGACAAGAAAAAGAAATAAAAGGCATTCAAATTGAAAAGGAGGAAGTAAAACTGTCAACACTAGCAGATGACATGATAGTGTACATAGAAGACCCTATAGTCTCCACCAAAAAACTACTCCGCCTAATAAATGAATTTGCAAATAAAATAAGTGAATAAGCAAAATAGTGGGATACAAAGTCAATATTCAGAAATCAATGGCATTTTTATACACCAACAATGAAATATCAGAAAGAGAAACCAGGAAAAACATCCCATTTACTATAGCGACAAGAAAAATAAAGTACCTGGGAATAAATTTAACCAAGGAGGTAAAAGACCTGTACTTGGAAAACTACAGAACACTGAAAAAGAAATTAAGGAAGATACAAATAAATCGAAGCATATGCCATGTTCATGGATTGGAAGAATTGACATCATTAAAACATCCATACTATCCAAAGCAACTTCAAGATTTAACACAATTCCTATTAAAACACCAAATGACATATTTCACAGATCTAGAACAAATATTTCAAAAATTTATATGGAACCAAAAAAGGCCCTGACTATCCTCAGTAATCTTGAGAAGAACAAAGTAGGAGCGATCAAAATACCAGATATCAAACTGTATTACAAGGCCACTATAATCAAAACAGTCTGGTACTGACACAAGAACAGACACATAGGTCAATAGAACAGAATAGAGAGCCCAGAAATAAATCTGTGTCTCTATAGTCAATTAATATTTGACAAAGGGGGCATGAGCATACAATAAAGTAAAAAATAGCCTCTTCAATAAATGATGTTGTGAGAACTGGATTGGTACACGCAAAACAAACGAAACCAGACCACTAACTTAGACCATACACTGCAATAAACTCAAAATGAATAAAAGACTTAAATATAAGTTGTGATACCATAAAAGTCCTAGAGGAAAACATAGGCAGTAAAATTTCAGATATCCCACCCAGCAATATTTTCACATCCCCTGGGGCAACGAATATAAAGGAAAGAATAAACAAATGGGACTACATCAAAATAAAAAGCTTCTGCATGGCTAAAGAAAACACCAACAAAATGGAAAGGGAACCAAAAATATAGGAAAACATATTTGCCAATGATACCTCAGACAAGGGTTTGCTCTGCAAAATACATAAAGAACTTCCACACCAGGAAGACAAACAACTCAATTAAAAAAATGGGCAAAGGCCCTGAACAGACACTTCTCCATGGAGGACATACAGAGAGCCCATAGACACATGAAAAAATGCTCAATATCACTAGCCATCAGAGAGATGCAAATTAAAATCACAATGAGATATCACATCACCCCAGTCAGAATGGCCATCATCAATAAATCAATAAACAAGTACTGGTGAGACTGCAGAAAAGGGAACCCTAGTGCACTGTTGGTGGAAATGCAGACTGGTGCAGCTACTGTGGAAAACAGTACAGAATTTCCTCAAAAAAACTAAAGATGGAACTGCCTTTCGATCCAGTGATCCCACTGCTGGGACTCTGCTCTGAGAATCCTGAATCACCAATTCAAAAGAACCCATGCACTCCAATGTTCATAGCAGTGTTATTTACAATAGCCAAGTGCTGGAACAGCCTAAGTGCCCATGAGTAAATGAGTGGATCAAGAAACTATGGTACATTTACACAATGGAATACTACGCAGCAGAAAGAAAGAAGGAGCTCCTACCCTTTGTGACAGCATGGATGGAACTGGAGAGCATTATGCTAAGTGAATAAGCCAGTCAGTGAAAGACAAATACCATATGATCTCACCTATAAGTGGAACCTAATCAACAAAACAAACAAATAGAAAAACATAACCAAAGACTTGGAGATAAAGAACAAACTGACAGTGACCAGAGGGAGATAACAGGGCAAAGAACGGGAAGGGACTAATTCAAGAACACATATGAATGACCCACGGACATGGACAACAGTGTGGGAATTGACTGTGGGAGTGGAGTGTGGGATGGGCGGAGGATACCAAAGGGGAAAATATGGGACAAATGTAATAGAAACAATAAGAAAAAATACCCCCCCCCAAAAGAAAACAAGTGTTCCAGCAGACCATGCCATGATATATGACAGTGATGATTACCAAATTAAGTGCTGAAAAACAGTACTGTTCCTACTTCAGAAAAACTTCTTCTTTAGCTATTATTTCCTTAGCCTTGTAAGATATACAGTTTTTAAATAAAAAAAAATATGTGTATGATTTTAGAGAATTTTACCTAAAAACCCTAATGACTAATGCCGTATAACACCTTCAAAATCTTTAACATTCTACCTTATGTACTCTAAAATCATGCATATATTATTTTTATTTAATTGAAAAGACCAAATATATGCGAAGTTGTTACAGTGCTGCAACTTAAGACATTTTTTCAGATAACACTAGTCCCTCACAAAGCACACAGTTAGGGTTCTTTGCTTGTAAAAATGTGCAGTCCTCTTTTTTTCTTTTAAGGAGAAAAATGTACATCGATAATTTAAATTTAAAATCACTGAATATAACATTTCAGAATTACGAAACATTTTGGAATATACTCAACCCTATATTTCCGAAACTAGTTGTAAGGACGACTTAATATGTGTGTGTTAGTTATGAGGTAACAGAAACCTTTAACACTATATCCACCTTCTGGAAATTCATAGTGCATATTAATATTGGTTATAGTAACTTGTTTGTTTAATTCAAAATTTTCCAAAGTTGGGCACAGAGCTTAGATTTTTTTTTTTAGAAGTCCACTGTTAATATCTAGCAAAAAACTGGTAATGTCATTTTCAGAACAGAACTATCTTCTGTAGTGTCTCATAGATAGCTGAGGGCAGATCCGTAACAGAAAATGCAAATCTAGCTACTGGCAGTTCTGTGTGTCTCGTTGCAATGCACCGTTTCCTGTATTAATACAAGACTACCTCAGGGC
>PVJI01017937.1:0-34416 GCA_004026765.1 Micronycteris hirsuta
TACTATATGAAATGTTAAGGGGTTTTATATAAGGACTCATGAGAGAAGGCACTGAGGCCAGATCAGCTACCGGGGAACTCAGATCAGCCACAGCCAAGACGCTTGTGAGGTAAGCAAGCAAAATACAACCAGAGAAACAAATTATAACCAGAGACATTGAAATTTAGAACAATCTGGCAGTAACCAGAGGGGAGGGGGAGGGGGATAATGGGGACAAGGGTATTCAGGAACTGCTACAAAGGACACATGGACAAAACCAAGGGGGAGGGTGGAAGCAAGGGAGGGAGGTGGGTTTGCCTGGGTTGGGGACGGGGTAAATGCAGACAACTGTAAGTGAACAACAATAAAATAATTTTTTAAAAAATCTGTGAGAGATGCTTTGAGGTGATATAAACATCATGTTTTTCATCAAAATTTCACCTGCTAGTTTTAGCATCCATTGATGATTCTTGCCTGAAATAATAACATGGAAAGTGCAGAATGGCAACTTCTAGTTCTGTCTTTCATCCTGTAATTTATTAGTCTTCCATCGTGCAGAAGAACCTGCTTCCTCCTCCACTTACCTGTGTGCTTGTTTCCGTACGGACTCACAGATTCCTATTTTATTCAAAGCGTTAGAGTGCAACACTGTTATAATTTACTTGGATGCTCAAATTGTCACAGAGCGGCCACCAGGAGCCCCTTTAAGCAGGCTTCTGTGTATTTCCGACATGTCCCCATCATTCTTTGAGTACTCACCTTCCTTGAGATGATTGTTTTTGATAGGGCACACTATCGCCTTGATAAAATCAGTCTCCTGTTAGCAAGGAACAGGAGGAGAAACAGACGTGTGGGCAACGAGTGCTGTCCGCCACGCTGGGCCCCCGCCAGCCAGGACGAGCCCGTGGCTCGAATCCAGGCCAAGTGCCTGCCTTTATTCTAACCAAACAATTCTGTGCCCGCATTCCAAAAAAGCCCGGAGGCCTTGTAATTCCCTCCACGCCCCTCCTCATCCTAATCCTTCATCACCATCCAAAACCAGTGCTCCTAGGGCCAGGTGCCTCGGTCTCGCACAACTCCAGAGGGCGCCGTTGTAGATTGTGAATGATGTACTGGAGCAGGGGCTCCGGAACTTTTTCTGTAAAGGACCAGATATAAGTACTTTCAGCTGCGTGGGCCTCGCAGCCTTTGTTACAACTACTAAATGCTGCCATTTTAGTGTGAAAGTAGCTGTAGACCATATGTAAATGAGTGGGCACAGCTGTGATCCAATAAAACTTTATTTATGGATACTGACATTGAATTTTATATCATTTTTATGTCTTTTGAAATAGTATTCTTACTTTCATTGTTAAAAAACATTTGAAAATATAAAAAATATTCTTAGCTCGTGGATTTTAGAAAAAACGGTGGCTGGCTGGACACAGCCATTTCCCCACCCCTACCCTGCTGGGCCTGAGTTGTCAGGCGGCCCTACCTCCAGCCAGGCTTCCCCTCCCCTTGCCCTGGTCTCCGATCTGTCATCCTGCCCTGGGCTTTCTCTCCACTTCTTCCCTCTTCTTTCCCAGTGTTTCCTCTGTGCCCAAGGACCTCCATTCCATGATAAATAAATTTCTTGCCCCCCTTTAATCTCCTAGCTCCTTCCTTGCCTTAACTGTAAAATGAGTGTGTTACCCAAAGGAACCTTCTTTGCTGAATTCTAGAAAGGATGCTACTCACTACCCCATGCCCACTAACCCATGGGAATGAAGTGTTGTTGATTTCTCCACTGACGCAGACCCCGGCTTGTGGGGTCCGTGGTGTTGTGGCTGAGACGAGACAAATTCATAAGGACTACCGAATCCTGTGGAGGAAAAGGGATGGCACAGCCACTCTCTCAAGGGGAGAGAACCCAGACCCCTGCCTTGACAGGTTTTTATTGCTTTTCTGGGCACATTACATTGAGGATGGTTCTCATTTACTATGCACAGGTTCGCTATCGGTGTTTATCTTTTACAGAAAACAAAGGAGAGGATGTTGTTAGTTACATCAAAAAGGAAAGATATTTGCAAATGTAAAGGGAAAAGTCCTTGAACTGGTTACACTCCATACTTGGGAGGTTTAGCACAGATTTTAGGAAGTTACTTTAAAGATATGCAGTAAACAGTTGCTGCCTCAATTCAGGGTGAGGGAGTTTTAGCAAAAAGCAAGTCTCAAAGCGGCCTAGGTACAATGCAGGCCTGATTCCCCACGGGAGAACCTATCCGTGGGCGTGGGTCCTGTGTCACTTTCCACTGGCCTTTCCGAGTGGGAGCTGGGCCCACGCCACACAGAATGGTCTCCTCTACTCCACATTCCTTAATCCTATTTCCAAACTTTTATTCTTCCACCTTCTTGCAAAATCCCCTCCTCCTTTGAAGCTCTTATCATCCATTCTTTGAACAATAGCTAACACATACTGAGGGATATCCTCTCAACCCCCGGGAGACAGGTCCGGTTATTACCCACCCCCATTTTGCGGTGAGCCACAGTGGTTAAGGTCACAAAGCTAGTAAATGCCAGAGGTAGGATTCTAATTCCAGCAGTCCGTGCTTATTGCCAAAATGGTATGCTGCCCTTCCCTATGCCCTTCTCTATGACTGCGTACCATGTGTCTAACGACACTCCACCTGAGCCTCACTGTCATCCCATGTCACTTAGGCACCTGGGGAGAAACAGATGCACAGTCAACCTGAGCCATGTGAAGAGGATTTAACAGAGGGACTATTTGGAAAGGTATAGGGCAAAATCTTTCCCAACCTTTTTTCGTTATTCACCCTAAGGACAAAAATTAAATCAATTCACTAATTAGTTTTACAAATTAAATTAATTTAAATTAATTAGTAAGACACACAGCACACGTCGACCCACCCATTCTTCCCACTCTGAGTGAAAGCTGCCTTTCTGACAGCAGTGCGTGCCTCTGCGACAGGGACCTGGGCGGCTGGAGGCCTGCAGGAAGGCGGCAGACTCCGAATGTTGTACAACATGCACGTGTCACATAGTTTTAAAATAAAATGCAACTTTAAAAATTGACCTAAAATGCAAATATGGTCATTCTTTCCCAGGCTCAAAACACTTCAGTAGTCCATCTGCCACCAAGTTAAAATTCAGATTCATCCAGATGCCGCATAAGGCCCCTGCATACTTCTCTTGCCTCATCTTCACCATTTTCCACCTCAAACCCTGTGTCCCGAGATGTAAATTACTGAGAAGTGAATGCATTCCCTAAGGAACTTTCTTCTTTTGCTGCAGTTTGCTCATAATGCCTTTTTTTTACCAGGCATCTGCTTTGGTATACCTGCAATTTCCACATCCTAGAATGCAAAGCCTCTCCCCACCGGCCTCTGCTTCCTGGTGATTCTTTGTTCTTCAAGGTGCAGTTAAAACAACCTCTCCAGACTCCTGTGAGAGTGGCTGATGGCCTTCTCCACTGTGAGACCACTGTAGAGTGTACTGATTAGAAGTACAGCCTCTGACGCCAGAATCTGTGGGTTTAGATCCTGGATTTGTCACTTACTGATTGGTGACCTTGGGCATGTTACTTAACCTCTGTGCTTCATTTTCCTTGTTTGTAAAGTGAAGAATAGAATAGTTCCTATTTTAGAAGAGTATTCATTCACCAAACATTTACTAACTATCGTCGTCAAAAGAGACAAAAATTCCTACCCTGGTGGAACTTAGATTAGAATTTAGAACAGTGGTTGGCATACCACAACCTCTGGGCCAAATTTGCCCACCTGTTTAATAAATAAAGTGTGTTTATTTATGTATTTATTTATTTATTTACTTTTAGAGAGAGGGGAAAGGAGGGAGAAAGATGGACAGAGACATCAGTCGGTTGCCTCTCGTGCAGCCTGAACTGGGGATGTATGTGGCCCACACCCAGGCATGTGCCCTGACCAGGAGTCAAACCGGTGCCCTTTCAGTCTCCAGGCTGGAGCGCAATCCACTGAGCCACTCCAACCAGGACAATAAATAAAGTTTTATTGGAACGCAGCCACACTGCATAAACATAAAAATATATGTTTATATATTGTCTATGGCCACACCCATGTTACAATGGTAGAGCTGAGTGATTGCACACAGGCCACAGGGCCTGCAGAGCCAAAAATATTTCCCGTTAAGAAAAAGTTTGGCCCTGGCTGGTGTAGCTCAGTGGATTGAGTGCAGGCTGCGAATCAAAGGGTCACCGGTTCGATTCCCAGTCAGGGCACATGCCTGGGTTGCAGGCCACGTCCCCAGTGGGGGCCACGTGAGAGGCAACCACACATTGCTGTCTCTCTCTCTCTCTTTCTCCCTCCATTTCCTTCTGTCTAAAAATAAATAAAATCTTTAAAAAAAAAAAGTTTCCTAGCCTCTGCTCTGATGAGATTAAATTCATATATGTAAAGTGTTCAAAGTTTAAAAACATTGCCTGGTACTTAGTAAGCAAGCACTCAATAGATGCTAGCTTTGTAACATTATTGCATACCCTTATGATAACACTTAACACAGATACTCAGTAACATTTTGCTGAATAAATGAATAAACAGGTAAAAAGGAACCAGAAGCTGGGGTCATGGGAGCCACTAGAGGAAGAGTTTCAAGAAGGTGGAAGTGGTCAGCTATGTTAAGTGACAAATCAATCCTGAAGACAGACTGCCAGATTTGGCAATCAGATGAAGTGACCTCACCAAGGAGCAGCTTGTGTGTGGTGGTGAGGACAAAAGCTAGGCCACGGTGGGCTTAGGGGGGAAAGGTAATAAGGAAGGAGAGACAGGAAAGTAGAGATTATACATCTGTGTGACAGCAAGTATCAAGATGAAAATGGACACAAAATAATATCGACCCTAAACTGTAATTAAAACATAAAAATAGAAATATTTGGTCTATTACCTGAATATTTAAAATCTGCTAACCATGCCCGGCTGGTGTAGCTCAGTGGATTGCGCGCGGGCTGGGAACCAGAGGGTCCCGGTTCGATTCCCAGTCGGGGCACATGCCTGGGTTGCGGGTCAGGTCCCCAGTGAGGACCATGTGAGAGGCAACCATATATTGCTCTTTCTCCCTCCCTTCTCCTCTCTCTCTGAAAATAAATAAATAAAAATCTTTTAAAAAAAAATAAAAAAATAAAATAAAATCTGCTAACCAAAAATATCCACCACCCAGTTTTATTAAAATACGAGGTATCTGATGGTTTTCCACTTATCTTTGAGCTGGTTGATATTGGGTAAAGTGTCGATGATTAAAATTCAAGTCTGGAACCAGCAGACAAACTTCATGTAGAACCTTCAAGTCCAGAGCCATTAAAAAACCTTACCATGGTGAAGCAGATGCTGGTAACGTTTCTTCTAAGATCTTAATCGCTGTGTTTTCTTAGCTGAGAATTTCAATACAAACAGCAGTGTAAATTTGCCTATAGAATATTTATTGTAATCACAAAACCAAAACTATACACATTTTATCTATTCTATGAATATTCACTGAGTAATTTGAAAACACTAGGCATTCTGTTTGATATAAATATGTGTGTATGGAACTTAGTTAATTTGGTCATTGCCTTCCCCATCCCCTCCAGGAATTCATGATTTTGTTGGTGAAGAAAGCTGGATGGGCGAATAGGTTTAATATTTGTTATAGATGCTAAGGCGGAAGTTTACATGGGTTACAGCAGGGGCATGAAAGAATAAAATAATTTATATGAAACTATTTTGCCATATTTCAACTGTTTGCCAATCATTTTTACATTTATACATTTGTACATTAAGGCTAAAGAGATAAGTGTCGACTCACAGCTGGTTTCTGGGGAGCATGAGACGTTCAGGGCTCAGTTCTTGTGCATGTTATTGCTGAGGGTTTTTTTAAGGGCTACCAAAGGGTACTTTAGTGTGATCTTATTTTATTACAGTGTGTTACATAATGTTTTATTAAGTATACACTATAAATAGAAAAGTCTATAAAGATGCACATTTAAAATATTAACAGGGGGTCCTGGCTGGTGTAGCTCAGTGGATTGAGCACGGGCTGGGAACCAGATGGTCCCGGTTCGATTCCCAGTCAGGGCACATGCCTGGGTTGCAGGCGAGGTCCCCAGTGAGGGCCATGTGAGAGACAACCATACATTGTTCTTTCTCCCTCCCTTCTCCTCTCTCTAAAAATAAATAAATAAAATCTTTAAAAAAAATTCACATAATGTGAAGTTCAGAAGTAGGTGGATCCCAGTTCTGGCTAACTCAGTAGCTGAGCAGATTCGAACTCTGGGTCGGCTGGCTTCTGACTTGCTTGGCTCCCCCGCCTTGGTCGCACTGAACATCACTGCCTCACACAGGAACATCAAAAAGCTGGAAGGGGGCTATCTCTCTCACCCCATCTTTTTATTTTTCAGGGATTCAAATCTTTCCCAGAACTTCCCTAGCAGACATCTTCCTGAATTCTATTGGCAGCCTTGTGACAGTGCAGTACAAGGAAAAACAGAGGGGAAAGCTACACTCAGTCGAAATTAAAAAGCCATAGCCACTCCTAAACCAAGAACTGGGGAAAGGAATTACAACTACTGCCCTAGATCGGTAGTGTCCAGTAGAATTTAATGTGCGCGATAGTGCAAGACTATATAAATATCCCCGAGTAGTCTTTGTTAAGCTAAAAGTCTTCATTTTCTCCTTCATGAATGAGCTACAATACTGATAAGCAATGCTGCTTACCACTAGCATAGTTACAAGTGCCAAGTGGCATTTTTTAAGTGCCAAGGGTCCATCTGGAATTATTCCAACGAAGGCACCTTGGTTATGGAATCTGAACTTTGAGTCCCTGAGTTACGGCCCTGGGAGTTACTCGATCTGTGTGGTCTTAATTGAGTCACTTGGCTTATCTGGGCCCCAATTTCCTCATCTGAAAACAGGTGGTTCTTTAATGTCCTTTGTACTCTAGTGCTCCATGATTTTGCATTACTGTTCAACTGGGGACCTTCCCAGCCCTTATCTGACACTAGCAAGCTAGGGCAGCAAAACATGAGCAGTCATTCAGACGGGTACTTTCTCTGATACCATGGGGCAAAACACACTTTTCGAGGAAAAGAAGGAGGGAGCCACGGTGGCTTGTCATTCATTTACTCCGGAAGTATTACAGGGCCCTCACCATGTGCCACAGTGATTGTAGATTGAATTGAAAAAAAAAAAAAAAAAAAGATGTGGTCCCTGCTCTCAGTGAGCTTACAATGCTTATCAAATATATGTGACCAATGTGTATTATATCCTATAGAAGCAGATACACAATTATAAAAGGTGTAGAAAGAACTCAGTTGCCCCTCCAAGCATTGCTTGGCCTATAGGGCATCTTGTCCCACATTTTACCCACTTTTTGTCTCTTAATTGTTTTTCTATTCCTTTTGTCAATGCATTTGCCCTGCTGTCTATACGGTCTGGGACCTGGTTAGAGGACCACAGGGAAACCCTTGCAGCAGACTGAGGTTCCTCTTTCAGATCCTTCCGCCACCTCAAATACCGCCATTTCCAAAACCACCATCACCGCCTCTCAACGCCTCCATCCTCACAACCATCATCACTACCACCATCATCATCATCACTACCACCATCATCACCATCACTGCCACCATCATCATCATCACTACCACCATCATCATCATCACTACCACCATCATCACTATCACTACCACCTTTCAACACCTCCATCATCACCGCCATAAGCAACACCTCTGCCACCAACAAAAAAGTACACAAATGAGACTTGCTTTAACTAATCCCAAAACTATGTATAAAATCTGAGTTGATATAATGAACAAATTAAGAGATGATTATTTGCTTTTCCAAATTATTCAATATATAGCAACCTTAGATAAAGTTTCCCTAGTGTTCTTTTTTAAATATGTGCTTTGGTTTACAAACATTTTAATTACCCAGATTTTTTTAGGAATATACCAATTTTAAGAACAGGGCATATGAGAGAGAGAGGATTTTTCATGGTGAGAAAGAAAGACAAGCATAATAATAAGTTCATAAGATCTCTTTCTTTATTCATTAAATTAATTGTGAAGAGTTTTATAGTATGCACAAATCTACTAAACATTAAGCAGATTTAGTTACTTGACCATAAATCAGTAATTGTAAAGGTAGAATTTTATCAATAGTACTCCTATCTCAATGGTATACCTATATATAAATATATGATACTTATATAAATACATGATATATAAAATATCTGATACAAATATTTATGTGCTTATAGTGTATTTCATTAAATATTTATTATGCACTTGTATTCAGAAATATATAATATGTATCAAATCTATGTGATCAATGTATATTATTATATACTTCTTTAACTGTGAAATGTGGGTCAGAGATTAAAGTAGGTTATAAAAATGGTCACATATTCCTCTCATCCTTATATGAACATCCCTTGCCACGTGACTTTGCCACTCTTCTCATCAAGAAGGACAGCCTATTTCACTGCTTCTTGACTCTTGACCCTGGGTTGGCCATGTGATTACTTTGGCTAATGGGATATTAACAAACGAAGTGGAGAGCAGAGGCATGCGCTTTTGGTTTTGCCTTCTGCTGGTCTGGGAACCCTGCCACCACCATCACGTGATCTAATCTGGGCTGGCCCGCTGAAGGATAACAGATCATGTGGCACAGATGAGCTAGCACAGCTCAGGCCCTGCTAGACCAATTAGCCTGCCAATCACCAGACATGTGAGAGACCATCCTAGATCATCCTGCCCCAGCTGAGCTGGCGGAGGCCATAAGAGCCACCAAGTTGACCAGAGACTCATGAGAAATAATAAAATGTTTATTGTTTTAAGCCACAAAATTTTGTGGCAGTTTGTTATACAGCAAAAGCTAACTGATACAGCCCTGGCTAGTGTGGCTCAGTGGATTGAGTGCCAGCCTGTGAACCAAAGGGTCACCAGTTCAATTCCCAGTCAGGGCACATGCCTGGGTTCTGGGTTAGGCACCCCCTGGAGAAGCACATGAGAAGCAATCACACATTGATGTTTCTCTCCCACTTAAAAAAAAAAAAAAAGTTAACTGATACAGGGACCACGTTGTGCAATCTCCTCTTTTCTCCTTATCCATTCCAAAAAGCTTGGGTAAAACACTTGGTTTATTGGAGCCACAGTTGCCACAAACATATCTTTCATCTTCTTCTAATTCTAAAAGCTCTGATTCTTACACTGTAATGCTTCTTTTCTCAGTTATGGTCTTTACAAAAGAAAGGGGCTGGGGAGTAAAGGCAATACAAACGAGGCATGATGATATGAGTGGGAAGGGAGCTGAAGATGTGAATTAAGGTAGTGATGGTGGGGTGCTGAGGTGAAAAAGAGCCCTCAGTATAGCTCATAATATGTTGACTAACTTGTTGGGAGAAGTTTGCTCTATTAAATCAAAATCTATGAAACTCCCTGGCCCTGACCCCACATGCTCACCTTAAACTGCAAACACACATTCTAAAATTTCCCTTATATTCCATTCCTTAGTCCCTCTCAATCTTTGTCACTCTCCAAAGTACAGCTTTCTATCTGGGTCATTAGAACTACTTGGGTTGTAACTGACAGAAGCCCAACTTGATCTGAAAGGTGCGGATCATCCTCAGGCTCCAGGCAGGACTGAATCCAATTGCTCCAACGATGCCCTCAGGGCACTGTCTAGTCTGTCTCTGTCTCTCTGTCTTTAGGTTCTGCTTGCCCTCTGTTCCGGCCTCCCTAGATCCCTCCATCCCTGACCTACTTTGTGAGTCCCGCCATTGAGTGGCGGCCACGGTCTATCACGTTTCCATCCTGAGTGACAGAGCCCTTCTCCCTCTCCCCACCTGTTACTCTGCCACGTTAAAGGCACTGAGATCAGCAAACTTCCCAAGCCAAACATTTAGAAATCATCCCAGACCTCTCTATTAGTCCCCACATGTAATAGATTATGGAGCCAAGTCATTTCTGCTCTCGGAGAGGGACTCGGCTTTCCTTCTCCACGGCCAATGCCACTGGGCTTTGCCATGCATTGTTATTCCTATCATGTAAGAAACAAATTTCTTTCTAACCAGTCTTTGCTCTGCTTCCTACCAACCATCCTCCATGCCTGGAGTAATCTATTAAAAACGTAAATCTGAGTCTAGTATTCCCATTTTAAAATCTTTGCTTATGGAACTTGTACGCGCAGATCCACACATTTGGGGTACACACATGATCCTATTTGGCGATTTTTCCAGTTGGTCACTTGACCTCCCAGCTATCCTGTTGGCAGAGAGCCTTGTTATTTTAGGTTGAGTTCCCTAGAAACAGAGCCTAAGATGAGAGTAAGTGTTAGTTGTTATTTTAGGGCCGTCCTTGTTCCTGCCACTGGGCTGGGGCTGAGCCCTCGTTAATCCACCCTGCCCGGCTGGCCTGGCTTAACTATAATACAGAATCCTGGGTCAGGAGTTTGGGGTTTGGTGTTTTTCCTCCTAAGAAGCCCATGGCCCCTCAGGCAAATTGTTGCACCCAGTGACAAGCTCTACCTATCTGGGCCTCAGACTGGGGGTCTTGATCTGGTCACAAAAGATTCTTTTAGGCCAGAGGTCAAAAACTCAAATGCCTATGGGAGCCAGAAGACTGACAGACAGGGCAGCCACCACTCAGCAACAATCAATTATTACCAACCAGGAGCTTGGCACGCACAGTAGCCACATCTGTAGTTTTTTCAGAAGCCCCAAATCTTGATTTTTATGTGGAATATTCTGTTTTAAACTGTTAGCCAGGTTTAAAAAAAAAAAAGAGCCGGCAAACAAAACGTGTCTGGGGGTGGGGGGAACTTATCTGTCCTAGGAACTGTCAGTCTGTGAATTTGCTTTTATGCCCTAATCCCATAACAATGGATGCCCACTTGCCCCGTATTTGCATAACTCTGGGGCCCACCGCAATGAACTGGGACTGGACAAAGATCAGCTGTGAAGGGGCTACAAAAGGTTCCATGATTTCAAGATAGTCTAACCTCCTTTAGGGTGGCCTGTGTGGCCTCCCTGACCTGGCTCCTACCCGGTTCCATGGCCTTTCTGTAACCCCTCGTCCCCAGGCTGTTTCACACCTCCCGCCTTTCCGCGCACTGGGCTATCTCAGAGGACCTTCCACTTCCAGTTATCTCTCAGCGCTCTCCCCTCCGTCCAGATTTGGCTCAACCACCTTCTCCTCTTCTGCTTACCCCATGTTTTAGAGCAGTTACCCACGGCCCTAAAGCAGTGGTTTTCAACTGGTGTGCCACAAGAATTTTTAAACCATGCAATATCTTCCTATTTAGTGAGGGGCACTGACCTCTTTTCCCTTAGATTGTCAGATGAAAAAAAAAATAACAACAGCCAACACAACAATAGCCATCTGGTGTGAAGAAGTAAAAATTATACCCATTTTTTTTGTTAATAGGCAAAATATTGTTTTGGTATGCTGCAGAATTTTAGTATTAGTTTATGTGTGCCATGAGATTTAAAAAAGGGTGAAAATCGCTGCCCTGAAGTTTCCTTTACCCGCCTGCTGCCCCACCTGAGAGAACCCACAGTGCGCAGGCACCGCGGCCTCAGAAAGTCCCTGGCACTTTAAATGCATATTAAAGGAGTGGGCATTCCATCTGAAAAATAATGAGCCTGGCCTTGCTTTTCACATTGCCAGAAATCCATTTATGAAGAACTGCTCATTTTAATTTGAGAAATTAGGTTGAATTTGGGAGTTTAAGAGAAGAGGGGAAAGCCCTCTGTGTACTTTCATTTTTAAAAGGAGCACAAATGTGTGACATACAGTTGAAAGAATAAGTTTTTAGATTTTCTCAGCTTTGAACGTAAGTGAGGCTTCTAGAAAGAGTTCTAGTACTAGAAAATGACTAAACTGGCCGCGCTAGCTTTTCTCCCCAAACTCGAGCGTCCCTAAGCCTCTTAGAGTTGCGGGTATTTGCTGCCTCCGAGGGGAAAGGGAACCAGCTCCTCTAAATGACACTGCACTTGCACAGAGGCGGCGGCCCACGGGGGTGGGGGTGGAGGGGTGAGAGCAAGCAACCGCAGGCCAAAGACCCTTTGCATAACCTACTCTTAAATTGACCGAGGCTTGTAGAGATACACTGAAACTCCAGAGGCAAACCCTAAGCGGTTACATTTTCTCGACAAGGTTTCCCAGACTGCCAATCATTTCCTGCTTTCTCTACCTCCGCAGCGAGTGCACACACACAAGCTTGGGTAGACCGCTGCCTTGACATTGAGCCTCTCTCCTACCTGAAGTGGAGCACCTCAGGAAGTCGCGAGGTTGGCGTTTCATTCATAATAAATGAACTCAGGGGAGGAGGGAGGCAGGGACAAGAGCCTTTCATCTCTGCTATTTAAAATCCCAGCATTGCAGCTCAAAGGGAAAATGACCTGGGAGTGAACTGCATCAGGGCTGAAGTACTGCACGATAACGGTACGAGCAAGCGCGTCAGCGGCCCGCCCGCCGGCTATTTATACCCAGCAGATTATGCAATCTGGCTCCAGCCATTCATGCCCGGACTGGAACGACGCGCGCCGGGTGGGGGAGGGCACCATTCCCGGGTGCCGGGTCAGTTTCTAAGTTTGCATCATCCCTTTCATTACGAGAGAGCTTGGGTTTCTATTCGTGCCAGCGGGTCTTGGGGGAGACAGCTGGGCTACAAACTCACTTGGCACACATTGGCACACACGACTGCTTATTTAAACATAATAATAAAGGCACCCGAGCGCCCGAGGCGCGGCCCAGCAGCGCGCAGGGCAGGGCTCCCGGCAGACCGGAAGGAACTGATAAACTGAGCGCTAATGACACCTTCTCCCTCCCCCGTCGGAAGTGTCCTCCGAGCGCCGGTCATTGAGAAATACCGAAGGGGCAGAATGGGGGTGATATGAGGACAGGCCCCAGCGCAGCTGCGCGCGCCTCGCCTGCCGCGTCGGCGGCGCGAAAGGGGGTCCGCGGACCCGGCCGCACGAACCTGCGCCCCGGTGGGGGAGGGGTACGGACCCTCCCCTGCCACCCCACCCCGGGGAGATCCACGCTTCCGGCCCTACTGGACCCCGACGGGCTAGAAGTGAGAGAACGAGGGGCACGAAAGAGAGAGCAGATTGCCAAGAAGGATAAAATGTCCTCTTCTCCTGGGACTCACGCCGGCCGGGAGGAGGCGGGGGCCGCGGCCGCCTTCGGAGTAAAACTAGACCTGCGGGTCTACTGAGCATGCCCGTCCCCGGGCCACCGAGGGTCGCTCGGAGTCCGCGCTCCGGGTTTTCCCGGAGGCTGTGGGGTGGGAAGGAGGGCTCGGGTGGGGGTGCGGCCCCGCCCGGGACTCTGGATTGAGAGGCTGGTGGAGGGGGGGCGGGGGGGGGTGTCTTGCTGGGGCCTCCGCTAGGTTTGCGTGAGGTTGTGAGTAGATTGACATTACTTCTGAAGCTGTACGATCGCACTCTGAGTTGGCACCCTTGATTTGATCCTGTTCAGAGCTGCTTTGCCCCGTTTTGCAGGTTGTAGGGGAGAGACAGGGATGTAGGTGTTTAGCTCTTTCAGCAATGCCGTTAATTTAAGCCCGAAGTCCATGATAGCCCCGATTCTATTAACAGTCTAGTAGACTTTGATAACACCGTCATATTCAGATCAACAAACATATCTGAGTTATTCGCCCAATGTGACATTTATTCCATGGACTGGCAGGAGCACAGTTAGTGATGGATGGGGAGGATCAATAGGTGACCTGCTAGGAACTTCCATCAAAAGGCCCCTTTTGGGTAATGAACCAGGCAGAAGAAAAGTGGAAAGTTTTGAGGGGAACTTGAAGTACCAGGAGTGGAGGGGGGAGCATTTAGTAATCCAGTAACCTAGAAAGAAGAAAGAGTTGCCATTAATTTTCTTTTTTTAAAAAAGATTTTCTCTTTTTAAAAATATTTATTTATTTTTAGAGAGAGGAAGAAGGAGGGAAACATCAGTGTGTGGTTGCCTCTGGTGCGTCTCCCACTCCTTCTGCAACCCAGGCATGTGCCCTAGACTGGGAATCGAACCAGTGACCCTTTGGTTGGCAGGCTGACACTCAATCCACTGAGCCACACCAGCTAGAGTTTAATGTTTTACTTGCAGTGTGCTTAACACAGTACCCTCACCTTATAGCCATTTAATCTTCCCAGCAACCCTGTTTGTGGGTATTATCCTGACACTTACAGACACTGAACCTGAAGCTCAGAGAACTTAAAATCCTGCTGAGGTCTGGCACAAGGGCGAAACATCCAAATTGGGACCTGGTGAATTCTGGACTTTGACTATGTTTCTTAGCTCCTCTGGCTGCCTGGTCCAAGGGCAAGGGCCAGTCATTCACCACCATTAGCAAGGAGCTGGATGAAAAATTCATGATGACACCAGTTCTGCTTGCCTACATAAGGAAGTTAATAATCACCTCAACTGCCACCTTGCCATTTGGACTCTTTGAAACTGGATGATGGAGCCAAAGAGGTGCCCAGTGGGTGAGATAATTCTGATATGGGCAAATGTTTGTGTTCTCAGAAGTCCAGGAATGACTGACTGGGATCTCTTTCAGCACCTCTAGGAGAAAAGCAACAATGGCCAAATGTGAGAGCTTGGTGGACATCTTAGCTTTATGGAGATGTAGAGACCAACGAGCTCTTGCTCTGTTCAGTGCTTTCTCATAGACTCTCAATGGCCTCACAAACTGAGAAAGACAACTTTAGCCTTGTTATCCCTGTTTTACAAAGAAACTGAAACATTGCTAAAAGCTTCACTCAGGGTCTCTGGGCTGCTAGGAAAACACAAGAACCCAGGTGTCGCTTCCATCTAGTGCCTTTTCACCACCATATACCAGCACTCAGCATCAAAGGTGGGTCAGGCCCAATCCATAGCCACAAAGTTCATGGTTGTGATCAGCATGAAGCTAGGGTAAACCACTGGTTTCTCCTTGACTCAAGGTGAAACTCCTATTCTCTTTGGAGTGCTTGTGGCCCTACAAATGTGTGTGTGTGTGTGTATAAACCCTTTAGGTGTACTACATTTGAGGTGTGTTTAATCTACTTTTAATCCATTCAATGATTGCTGTGGTCTCTTAACACATTCAGGAGGATGGAAAAGTCTACTGTATTTGGAGAGCAGGAAGGGGCAGGGACTATCTTTTACTCCCTAGCAAGACCCCTCAAAATACCCCACACTTATGTAATTTGTGGGACTCACTGCAAAGTAAAGATGTGGAGCCCCTTGTTTGTTTAAACACTGTAAAGACTTTCAAGACTGCAGCAACAGAGCATCAAAACAAGCAAAGATTCTTTCGCAGCTGTGCAGGATGAATACCTAGAAGCAAGCCCTGCCCATCGCTCAAACAGCGCTGCTTTGGAGATTGTGGGCCCACCTAGGCCATGGTCCCAGGCCAAGGCAGGAAAAATAATTTAAAGACAGAGGGTAGGGAGAGGGGGAGCGCTCCATCTCCCCATTTCTCTGTGCCAGAATTTACTGGGCTGGCAACCTCTACCCGAGGAACTATGGCCTGCAAGGGCTGGGGACGGGGCCATTTTCCAACTACATGAGAGAGATTTACTGAATTATTTTTAAAAATATATTTGGGCTTACCTTTTAACCCGAGAAAGCCCATCATTTTTACTGAAATGCAAACGTTTCTGGGCTGCGTTAGACTTAAAACCTTTTACTCATTTTATGTACAAACGATTTCTTAAAAATGCTCGTTCCCTACCGAGACAAAAAAAGATCATAAGATTCACGTGAAACTGAAAAGCTTCTGCGATTCAGAACCTTGGCAAGGCACCTGTGCCGCCCTCACCCTCCTACCCCGCGTTGTGGGGGTAGTTGGTCCTCTGAGCCCGAAGCCCACTCCGGCCCTAATCGGAGTTCTCCATCTCCACTCTTCCTCCTCCTCCCACCCCCCAGATTTTTAATCCAGGGGTTTGGTAGGAGGGAGGGAACTAAACGGGAGCCAGATGTGTGCGAGTCCCCCACTCCCGCCTCCTTCCTTCGCTCCGACTCCTTAAAACCCGGAGCTATAACAAGGGAGGATCCGGAGCCACACAGACGCGGAGCAAACAACTCTCCTCCGCCGCTCCCCGGGGAGTGGAAGCCAGGGCGGGGGGGGGGCGGGGGGAATAGGAAGCCGGGCATGCTCAGTAGACGCGACAAAGTTTTTTTTTTTTTTTATCCTCTCCCTCCTCTCCCTCTCTCTCTCTCTCTCTTTTTTTTTTTTTCGGTCGCAAGTAGGAAGCTTTTTGCACTCCACCACCTCTGGCCGCTGGGAAGACGTCATCGCTTCCGCCCTACTTCCTCCTCCTGTTGGCGGCGGTGAGAATCCAATATGGAGTAAATCGCTAGAGTCGAGAGATGGGGCTCGGACGGGGCGCCCTGCACCGCCTCCTAGGCGCACCTCCCCCGGCCTCCGACCGCTCCCCGGAACCGTGATTGGCCCGGCCCCCGGGGGCGACCCCGGACCAAGCCCCAACCCGCGACCGGCCCTCTTCTCTTAGCAGTCCCCGCGGCTCCACGGCGCGCTTGTTTTTCTCCTCGTCTCCCACACTGCCGTCCTCTGTCCAAACCTCTCCCCCTCCGCCTGCTCGCGAGCCCCTGGAGCCCCCGCCTGCCTCGCCCCTCGGCGCTGCGGCGCTCCTTAACCCGTGCAGCTTGCCTTTGCACCCCTTCCCCCAAACCGCCCCGCGCCTCGGTTGTCCTGCTTCCCCTTCTGCCTTGTGCGGCGCCCCCTTCCCCAACCGAATCAGGCGATCTCCGGAGATGTGAAGAAGGGGGGTGAGTGGACAGGAAGATGAAGGGAGCAAAGCTGCCCGCCGCGGGACAGGCATCTAGGTGAACAGGAAAATGACCGAAGAAACACACCCGGACGAGTAAGTTTGGCCGCGGGGTGGGACGCGTGTGTCCTGCGGGGGCAGCGTGGGGGTCGGAACTGAGGACGCCGGCGGGGACGCTTCTTGGGTGAACTTGGAGTAGGGTGCAGAGACTCGCTGGCCTGTGGGGTTTGGGACGCGAAATTTCTTCCCTTGTTGAAGTGAGGAGGGGGCAAAAACTGCTGCAGACCGGCGGAGGTGCGCCTGGGGTCGGCGGGCTGGTGACTGCTGCGGGGGCCAAGGGCGCACTGGTGACCTCGGGGAGGTCCCCGCTCCTTCTCCGGAGAATTCAAACATCCACCACCACCCTGAAATCCTCGGCACCCTGAGCGGAAGACCTGTCACCCCCGCTTCTGATTCCTGGGGTCGGTGGGTTTTTACATGATGACTTTGTGACTCTTCCCGCCCCGCTGCTCGCCCTGCGGTCCTGTCTGGAGCCCTCTCGGGCCCAGGCTCCGCCATTTCGTTTTCTTGAATCGCTCTCATTTGCATACCACATTTTCATTCATAAAAAACACGGCCTTGAGCAAGGGGAGCACTAGGCGCGAGCTGTGCGGGGGTCTGCGTGCGCCGGGGTCCCCGCGAGGGCCGGCATGCTGGAGTAGCCCTCAGGGTCCCGCGGCGCGTGCCAGTGAGTGTGCACGCGCTTGTGGGCCGGAGACGGGCGCCCCGCAGGGTCTAGGTAGCTCGGGGGGCGGATCCGAGGCGTGCGCGGCGGGGGTGGAGATCGTGCGGGGCAGTGTGTTGCTGGCTTGTGTGTGTGTGCACGCGCGTGTGTGCGGGCGTGTAGTGCAGTGCGTTGGGGGTGCGGGCGCGAGCGTGTGTGTACAGGAGTGTGGGGCCCGAGTGTAACAATGCTCGGGGTGCTCCGCCCTAAGGGCTGTCCGCCCAGACCCACTGCCCACCTTGGGACCCATGCGATTCTTCATCCCTGGGCCAAGGAGCTGCTCCCTGCAGCCTCACGGTCGCAGAGTCGGGTTTGGTTTTTTCCCCCACCCCCTCCGGAGGCCGTTCCAATCGCGGGTGCAGCGGAAGCTAGGCCGCTGGGCCCGGCGCCTGAGGTCGTCGCCCTCGGGTCCGAGCGGTCTCCTCACAGCGGCCACCGCTTCTCAGCGGCTGTGCCTGCCACCAGCCACTTTTTTTTTTTGTGAATAAGACGCTCTCCTTTATTGTCACATGATAGCCTTCCCCTCCTCCCCTGCACATTCATAAATCCGGAGCCTTGCTCGGCTCTTTTCATTCAGTGCTGCCTGCCATTAACTAAGGTAGCTGTGGCGCTGGGTTGGGCGCAAAGACCCTGTCCACAGCCGCTGGGACTAGCCCTGGAGGGAGGCCCAGGAGTGTATGCGGGGCTGTGGGGCCTGAGGGTAGATGGCTCCGGAGTCTTTTGCCTCCGAGAGCATTGAGACTCCGTGCAGAGGGGAAGTGACTCAGGGCTTGGGCCACCAAAAGGTCTTCTTTTGCAGCAGGTGACAGAATGCTGTGCTCTACTCTTAAGAATCTACTCACTCCTTTTTTTTAATGCCCCTTTATCCTTTGGCGTCTGCTGTTGCCAGGCTGGGTGGGAGGGGGGAGTTGGAAGAGCTAGTCTTTGGGTAAGGGAATTTCCTTCCTGTGGGTCCCCAGGGAGCTTTGATTGCTGTAACCCCTAGTCTGCCGGACACCGGTAGCTGGAGAGGATCCGCCTGGTGTGCGTATTGTGACTATCCCACCACATCTACTGGCCTTTCTTTCTCAGACATTTTTCTTGGCCTTCGTAGACTATCTTGAAATGGGAAAAGGAAAAAAAAAGTTGTATTTCTAGAGCTGAAGTATGGGGGGTGGTATATGCTTCCGGGCCTTGCCTCCTTCAGGACTTTATTAGTAACAGGTATTTCTATGGGTCCTCTGTCCCTGCACACACAAATAACAGTAGTAGCAGGAAGGGACACTTGCCATGCTCTGGGCTTCAGAATCCCGAGATTGGTTCGACCACCCTATGTTGGCTTCATCTCTTGTGAATAGGGGCCTGGCGGTCTCTTTTCATGGCTGTAGGTTATCTGGTATCCAAAGCAAAGGGACTTTGTGTGGGATCACCAGCAAGAAATAAATACCTCTATTGCAGGCTTTCAGAGCAGTTCAGCATGGAACCAGCTGGCCCCACTGCTGTCAGAGGCTCATTTGAGACCATGAATATTTGAGGATACCCTCTGGTTTCAGTTAGAGAATCAGAAGGCTGTGGCACCGTAGCCCACTGCAGAAACAGCCTTCTCAGGATTGCTTTTAATATAATGACCTTGGCATGAGACATAAAATGCGTGGCGGGCTGCATGGACTGTAAACTGGCATTTGTGGACACTGTCCATTTATTGTTCAACATCCTTATGTAATGACCCATCTGAAAATTTTCTTTTAAATGTTGGTGCCAGGAAGCAGGTTTCTGTCTGAGTTACAGAGCTTGCTGTGATTGTCCTTTCTTTGCTGCTGCTGTTGGGAAGCTCTGGGCCAAAAATTATTGCCTGATTAGGGTAGCCGTATTAGACTAGGTTTTTGCTAGATTTGCTTACTTCTCTTCATGAATTTTTATCTTCTAACTTTTCTCTTCTAATGATTCCAGGTTTGAAGTTCCTGAGATACCTTTTGGAAGTAGGCGGGGTGTACAGTACTTAGAAATGGTGGTATTAAATGGAGACCTGGGGGAGTTACATTACATCAAAATACAATAAATCAGAATCTTAGCACTCATAAAACTATGCTTGATTTAAAAAATAAATGTTTTGCATTCTAATGTTCTTTTTTGTGTCAATTTAAAAGTTCTCTCTAATAAGTGTATAGTAAATCAGGAAAGCTTGTCTGCTCTTTTCATTGATGGTTCTGAAAAATAGCTGTTGTATAGAAAGTACTTTGACTGATCCCACTCCCATTAGAAATGCATGTTAAGATTTATAATTTTACAAATTTCTTTTGTAATTTAAAAAGTAAAGAGCATCAACAGACTATTGAAAGTGGTCTTTGTATATAGGATTAGAACAGTTTTTAAAAATCATACTGTATCTTTAAAACATTTGATCATTGCTATGAATGGTTTGGAAATTCACAGCAAAAAATGAAGAAATCCTCAAGTGAGCTATAACCCCAGAGACATCAGGTTTTCATTCAGCTTTTTTATTTTGTTCCTCTCGTGAACTTTTCTCTGTAATACATATCTTGCAGAGAATGGATTTGCAGCTTTGCCTGCAGCATATTCCTAATGTTGAAAGATTTCTCATTAAAGGTTTAAATTTTTTTGCAGAGCCATTTCAAAATTAGACATCAGAATTATATCTAAATACCTGAGCTTATACTTCCTGAAAGATGAGAATATTCTTTGGTGAAACCACAACACCATCATCACACTTAACAAAGTTAAGAATAATTCCCTAATGTCTTTAACACTCAATCTCAATTGTTTGAAAAATATCTTTCATAAACGTCTTTTACGGCCAGGGTCCAATCAGAGACCCTGCATGAAATGCCACATGAAACACACTTAGAGCTCAAGGCGTGTCCATGTGCTCACGTTCTGAGCCAAGGCAAGTTACTTCTGTATCCCACCGAGGTTTTACCTGAGTATAAATAAAATGGGAACAAATATTAGTGATTTTATGGAGTTGCTGTGAGAATTAAATGAGATCGTCTATATAAAGCTTACAATCTAACACCAAGCGGAAAACAAGCGTCTAGTGTGGCTCTTTAGGAAGCAATGAGGTGGGTTTTTTAAAAAGTTAACTTGTTAATTTTCTGATAATCCTGGGAAGGAGGTGTAAAGTTACTTGCCCTAGGCAGCAAACATTTTTTTTTTTTTTTTTTAGCACTTTACTTGATTTAGTCTGCTCAACAATCCTGTGAGATAGGTGGTCTTATTATTAGTTATAGATGGGAAAACTGAGGCACAGGCCTGATGAGTAATCTGCCCAAGGTCATATCCTTAGTAACTAAAGGAGCTGGGATTTGAGCACCCCAGCAGCCTGGCTGAGGAAGAGCTATGTTTTAACCACTGTGTGGTAATGTCTCAGAAGGGGAAAGGGTGGCCAATCACGGTCACTCTGACTTCAGAGCTCACGCTGTTTCTGCCCATCCTGCTGTCCCTAATTCTGCACAGGTGACAATCTGTCATTGCCATAATTTCTTCTATTTCCCTTATCTCTCCGGAAAATGCACTGAGGCACATACTGGATTAAAATGAATTTAAATAAAGTTGGGTTCGAGAATTCTGTGATGCACCTTAAGGTAATAGAAGTGTGAATTCTGTACGTTCGTTGAGATAACAGCTGTGGAAATTAGACTTGGTACAACAAACGTTGATCTGTTTTCTTTGCCTTAGCCTCAAAAACAGGATGTGTTTCTGCCGTACATGAGTAAAATCCTTAAATATTAAGAAGATGCAGTTGACTTTGCATAATTGGAGTCTTGGTTCATTTATCAGAAAATCTTGAAAGTGAGACAAAAAATTTGGAAAGAGCTTAGCAAGCTTTTGAGCCAGGATGCTGTCTGTCAGTGTGGTCGTTGTCATTGCATAAAGTCATTGTCCACAGTTAAGTTCCTGTTACAAGGCCTTGTGAGGTGGTCCACATGCTGAGTTTATAGGAAGACTAGCAAATGCACCCTCCTTTCTAGCTATAGTTGATCCCCTCTGCTTTCCAGTTCCTTTAGCCAGTAAAATATATAAAAAGTGAATCAGAACAGATACCAAAACTATTCTGCTTTACTCTGCTTACTCACGCTCTTTATTTTGTAATTCTCTTCTTCCTTCCTTCCCTTCTCCAACAAGTGAAATTCTCATCCCCCCAAACCAGCTTGGAGCCATTCCCTTTATGAGGTCCTCTTAGACTTTCCTCGCCTCCATTTTCAAAGTCAGAATCGAGGACTATTTTCCCCACACCGTGTGGCAGTTACCACAATTTAGAGTTGGACTTCTACCCAGCTAAAGTCTGTCCCAGAACGTGAGCTTTTTGGATTCAGGGTAACCTCTCAACTGCCTAGTTTTCTGGCTGTTGGCCCAATGCCATCTGGTACATTGTGGTAGCTGAATAAGTCTATTGATTAAAAATTGATTTAATCATCTAAAAATGCTGTCTCGTCCCTGTCGACTATTACAATAATTACAATTGTATTTGGTTAACTAGGAGTGTATAGAAGTTTCCTTCTGAGAAGCTCCCATGAGCCCTTGGTGTGGTTTGTGGAAACTGGGTGCAGAACTTTCTGGTGGTGGTGAAATGTGACTGACAACTCAAAACCATTTTGATTCCAGTCAGTGTTGGAGTACAAACTGGGAATAGAACCAATAGAACTGGGAAGTAGAGCACAATAGGTCAGGGCCCGTGTTTCTGCCTCTGTAGGAGAATCTCTGAAGAAATCACAATATTAACAATTTGCAGTAGCTGCAGGGTTCTGATGGAGTCTTAACACTTGAAGTTGGAGGCAGCTGTGCTGATGAACTCCAGTATTGGCATAGTTCCTGTGTTACAGGACTGAAGGAACACAAATGCACAATCTAACAGCAAAGTCCTCCCCAACTGAACAAGCTGATAATAAAGGCAGAGCAGGAGGTTTTCGTGTGTGTGGTTGTTTGTTTTGGCTTATTTTCTCTTAAGTAGATTGGGCTGGCTTTTATTTTAAAAGACCCAGTCATATTGATAAACCTGGTGACTGTTTTTTTTTTCTTTTTTTAACTTTATTTAGCCCTGGCTGGTGTGGCTCAATGGATTGAGTGCCGGCCTGCGAACCAAAGGGTCGCTGGTTTGATTCCCCATCAGGGCATATATGCAACCACACATTGATGTTTCTCTCCCTCTCTTTTCCCCTTCCCTTCCCCTCTCTAAAATAAATAAATAAAATCTTTAAAAAAATTTTTTTAAAGATTTTATTTATTTATTTTCAGACAGAGGAGAAGGGAGGGAGAAAGAGCAATGTATGGTTGCCTCTCACATGGTCCTCATTGGGGACTTGGCCCGCAACCCAGGCATGTGCCCCGACTGGGAATCGAACCGGGATCCTCTGGTTCCCAGCCTGCGCTCAATCCACTGAGCTACACCAGCCGGGCTAAAATCTTAAAAATTATTTAAAATTTATTTTACTTTTTAGAGAGGGGGAGGGAGAAAGAGAGGAGGAAAAACATCAATGTGCGAAAGAAAAAAAAAATCTGTCGTTTGCCTCTTGCGCGCCACTATCCGAGGACCTGGCCCACAACCCGGGCATGTGCCCTGACTGGGAATCAAACTGGTGACTTTTTGGTTCATAGGCTTGCTCTCAATCCACTGAGCCACACCACCCAGGGGAATGAGTATTCTTGTAAATATTTCTTTTTAATCAATATTTAAGACTAGAACACTGATGATTTTTTAGGCGTTTTCTAGGGCTATTAGTCTCTGGAGTGGGAGGAATATTTTACAGGGGTGTGCACAGTGCTCTGTGGGGCAAAATGCATTTTCTTGTGCTTGCCCAGGGTAGGCCTGAAGGGTTGTTACTACAGCTTGACATGTCCTGTGTGGTGGAAAGGAAGCCTGGCGGGGATCATAGTAAAATCCTTGAAAGTCACTGGTATAAGAGTTAAGAATGACTGTTTCATAGCTACTCATTTCTCAGGTAGTCTTCTCAACAGTATGTTCACTTGAGGCATATTGCACACAGGATAGCAGATTGTGTTTATGTTATATATGCTACTCTCAAAGGGTAGTTGAAGACAGAAAAACAAAGTTTCTGTTTACTTGCACTTAGAGCGGAGAGGTGCAGTCATGGGTTCTGACTTGAGCATTTGGCGCTTGGGATTGAAGAGCTTAGATACGGGCAGCCTCTAAAATGTCTGGCTTTGGCTCCTCTGTGTACTGAAATAATGATTTTTCAAATCTGGTTGTTTTCATTCTTAGATATCTTTATTCCCTGTAGTCCATTTATAAATGCTTAGGACTTAATTAGCAGGTGAAGTTTTTAAATTGTCTTTCCAAGTTCGTCTAGTAATGACATCTTTGTCTTCATTTTCATTATTTATTTCTCTTATTTCTTTTTCTCCTTGCATTGCTTTGGCTCTGGCCTCCAGCATTGATTTTTTTCAGATAAGCTTTGTTTATTTTGTATTTGCATCCCACTCTGAGAACTGCGAGGAAGCTTGACCTCCCGCCCTTCTCGGTGTGGGAACAATAGCTTGCTAATCCTTTTAGGCTTGCTGAGCCCCTAGTAGGTTTTCTGCAAATGTTTACTGATTCGGTAAAGTCCGTAGTCATTAATTAAAAAATCATTTTACCTTATAAAGTTTTAAAGTTATTGTACTTACACCCAAAAAGACTTTGAGGTTGCTTTTCAAAATTTCCACAAAGGGCCGACTGCCCAAGCCGCAGTGGAAGAAGCACTGGGGTGACACCCTGCCCCCGCTCGGGGCCCTGGAAAGCGCCCTACGCCCGGAGTCCCGGGTTAATGCAATTGAAGTTCAGTCTGCTTCCTACTTTATGAGCTGTTAAAAAGTGGAAATGTCAATAAAGTCTTTGAGCACAGCACCTGATGAATTGGGAAATCAGTGGCACTCATCCACCTCTGGTAGGTCTCACGTCAGGTAGCAAGGTGTCGTTTATTTTCAGAATTTACCAGGCAGACGATAGCCATGAACTATGTTAGCCTCATAGCGACCTTTTGAGGCAAGAAATGGGGCTCACCCTTTATGCCTAGAGAGTTGCAGTGGCTTGTTCAGGGGGGTTTGTGGGAGAATTAGAGCCTAGAACTCAAGTTCTGCTTTTTATTCGGTTTCCAGTGCTGTCCTGGTAAGCTCCTCTAGAAGGGCAACCTAGTTTTTTGTACTATAATAATCGGGAATGCCTAGCTTGGCCCCTTTAACTCAGTGATCCTAGTTGGCTGTGCTCTTTGAGATCTTTATGTCTTTCAGGAGCTTGTCTTGCTTCTTACTGTCAGTGTTCTTACCCATAGTAGCTCCTTGGCGCTCTCGCCATCCCCGTCTGTGGTCTAGAAGCCATGTTACCAATGGCATTCAGAGTATTTCTAAAACGAGAGTCAATAGTCCTAGGAGGAGCGAGGGGGGCCTAGGGTTCTCGTAGACGAAAGGTGGCTTATGACCTGTTTTGTCTACTTGCATGCTACGTTGGTGTTTGCGTTTTATGTTTCCAGCCAAGGAATAAAGTGGGTGCTGGACCAGAGGTTTAATTTAATCAGTGTCTCAATGATTTTACTCATTTTTCCAGACCTTTTAAAGCCACATAAGTGTGAATATTGCCTTAATATAGTAATAAAATTTCTCTCCTTTGCTTAATAGGCTAAATCTAATCTGTGGCTTCTCTCAGGCTCAGAATTCCAAAACAAGTCTGCTCTGCCAGGATAGTGTGCCCTGGTTCAGTGTTGCTTCTGGGCCCCAAAGGCCTAATGGTCACCTCGCTAATCTGTGTGTGCTCACAGGCTGTAGATCAGGAGCCTGCTGTGTGTGAACCAGCTTTGCATCTTGGGCCATTCATTCTTAGGTGATTTTTACACTAAGGAAGATTAGAAGATACCAGATTACAGTTGTCCATTTGCAGTGTGGTACATTCTGGGACTAAAGAACTTGACATTAGAACATACTTGGGCTCTAATTGCAAAGCCCCAGGGAGCTTACTCTAGAGTGCTGGGTGCTTTCACATGCCTTAAAGGTAGGAGAGGAGGGTAGCATCACCTTGATCCCTGACTGTCTGATTGACCGCCAGAGTCATTTTCCGTTCCTTCCCCTCTTTCGGCAGGGTTCCTTTTAGAGCTGCAGCCATTGGAATTCCTAGATTTGGGTGGGGGGTAGAATCCCCTAATAAGTTATTATACAAGTTACATTTATGGTGAGTGTGCATTGTGTGGACAAGTATTGCACACTCACACGTCGAAGGGGTATATCTGACACCCAAGCGTCCCCAAACTACAGGAAAGGGAAAGATTCATAGAGGTTAAGGTTAAGTATCTTGTCTGGGGTCTCAGAGCAGGATTCCTTATTTTTAACCCAGATCCTTTGACTTCAAATCCCACGTCTGTAGAACAACATTGTGTATCATCATTTCACAGAGCCTCCGTTTTCTCATTAAAGATTGTGTAGAGGTTGAGTTATATTGCTGTTGAGTGAGTGAAGTTAGATCTCAGAATCCTGTAAATGCCTCACAACTGTGAGGTGACATTTCTCCCTTGCATTCCTGTTCTGCTCTGTGGAGCAGGGAACCAGTGCCCACTGAGGTGGCCTCTTTTGTACGGAGATGAAGAGCAGCTCTGTGGACACCTCGTTTGGTAAGAGATCTAACCACCTTCCCCTTGATGGAATAAGTGGGTGTGGGCAGAAGGCTAACAAAGCACAATATTCTCCTGGACCTGCGTTTCAGCCTACCCGTCTGAGAGGAGGCTCAAACTTGAATGTGCCTAAGGAATCACCTGGGGATCTTGTGAAATTTTGGTAAGGCCTGGGATTCCGCCTTTTTAACAAACTTGCAGGTGCTGCTGGCCCGTGGAGCACACTCTGAGTAGTAGGGCCTGTCTGTCTACGGTTGTGATGTAGTGAGTTCACAGCTGCCGTGTGGGCCCTCAAAGGCGGCTTCACATAGCTGGCGTTTGGAGTCTGCTGAGGAAACTCATTGGACAGTGCTCACTGAGAGATAATATCAGGCTCTTGTCCTTCCCTGTCCCTGGCAGAACTTCCAGCTTTGAGGTGTAGCTTGATTTTGGATGGGAATGTGCCAGAGTTTTTTCTCTTCCCTTCCCTTCCCTTCCCTTCCCTTCCCCTTCCCCTTCCCCTTCCCTTTCCCTTTCCCCTTTTCTATTTTTCCTTTCCCTTTCTTTTCCCTCAAAAAAAGTTCTTGGTAGCCCCGGCTGGTGTAGCTCAGTGGATTGAGCGCGGGCTGGGAACCAGAGGGTCCCGGTTCGATTCCCAGTCGGGGCACATGCCTGGTTTTTAGGCCAGGTCCCCAGTGAGGGCCACGTGAGAGGCAACCATACATTGTTCTTTCTCCCTCCCTTCTCCTCTCTCTGAAAATAAATAAATAAAATCTTTAAAAAAAAAAGCTTAAAAAAAAAAGTTCTTGGTGACTGCCAGGAGGTCCCCAAGTTGCCATCACTTAAAAAAAATATGATGTCCTAGCACTTTGTGAGGTCTGACAGTCAGCTGGCACTCTGTACCCTCAGACAAATCGGTCTTGTGTGGAGAGCCTGCCGCCCTGGGAAGCAGGCACGCTCAGCCCTAGAAGAAATCACAGGAAGTAATTAAACAGAGAAGGTCAGAGAAAGAGGAAGTGGTTGTGTTGTTTCTGATGGGAATTGCATTGTTGTTCCTGGGGATCAAGATCATGATGTTTAAGTCTTCTGGAATGTGGCTGCTGGGGGATTTGATTGTATTTAAATTGCAGTCCTTTTAGTTTATTCTTTTAGACAGCAATCTAGTTAGGAAATGAATTGCTTTTAGGTCTTATCAGGAATCCCCACGTGCCTAAGCAGAAGTCTTAAGCAGGAATTGCTTATAGCTTGGCAAATTGCACTTAAATGAAATGAATGTCAAGACTATTAGAGGTTAATTTTAGGTGTCTGGAGTTCTTCCTAATTCTCCTGATTAAACACTTTAACATAATAGTTTCCTTAATTGGAATAATGATAGAATATTAGCATGCATATTAAACCATTTACCCAAATTTGAATAGGGTTAAAATGCAAATCACCCATCACTTGTCAGCACTTCCTCTTTAGTGATAATTCCTGGTGAGAGATGGGAAGAAACTGGAATATGAATCCAGTGTGGGGCTTTCTTCAGTCAGCATTGTGAGGAATGCTGAGAATAGACTGGAGGACTCAAGTGAGAGATCCTTTGTTTCCCCCAAAAAGACATTCTGAAAATACTGATGCCTATGATAGTAGTGTCTCCAACACAGAGGTTGATGCAATGGGAAATCCAAAGTGAGTTGACTGGACACCCTTTCTGATTGTATCTTCGGTAGCCTGTAGCCTTTCTTTCCGAGGAAGGTAATGGGAGACTACCCCCCCCCCCGACCCCGCATCTAGACACCCCCTCTGAGGTCTCGAACGCATGCCGCCACTCAGCAGTTCCCAGACAAGGGGTTGGGGATCCAAAAGCACCCAAAGTATTGTTTGTGAACCAAATACATGAAGTCACCCGTATATATGTATTACTCTCGATGTATTATTTATGGAATAATAAAATACAACCTCATTAAAATTCTACTGAAAATTCACTGTGGATATTTGTTGTATTTTTCTCAACTTACAGTTATTAAAACGTTATTGTATTACAACTATAATCCCTGGGGAATAGGGGCTAGTCCCCGAATTTTCTCCCTTTGAGTACCTATACTCAGAAAGTCGGGACTCGTCGCTGTGGCCCTCATTCTGGATGAAGGGAAGAAGCGCGGTTCTTCTGTAGGGGAGGCTTGTGCAGAGAGCGCACCCCGCTGCCAGGTGGGTTGGGTGGAAGGTCTGGCAGGGGGGCCCAGGGGGGCTGTGAATGCAGCCCAACACAAAATCGTAAATTTACATTTCTTTGTGATGACGTGTCGCAATGTACTTAATGTGTGGCCCAAGATAACACTTCTTTTTCCAGTGTGGGCCAGAGGCACCAAAAGGTTGGACACCTCTGGCTGAGAACCAGTTTAGTTGGAGGTGGATGTAGTGGGCTTGAAAATGAGTCAGGACATCTCTGCTAGAGACTTGGCATCAAGTTGGATGTTCTCGCGAAAGGAGGGATCGCTGGAGGAGTGAGTGTTGGGACCTTAGGCAAGATGCTGAGCTTCTTCTCTGGGCTCAGTTTTCTCATCTCTAAAATAGAGATTGAAGAACTTTTCTAGTCCAAACATTGCAAGGATAGCTTATGTTAAAAAAAACCCTTATTTTTAGTATGATATTCTTTTTAAAAATAGAAACAAATACAAAGAAGAAATTAAAATGCCTCTTGCTACACGAGCCCAGGGAATGTTCAACATCTTTCAACACGGTGGGACTTGAGTTTCAAAGGACTCATCTGAAGGTGGTGGTCCTGATTGTGGGAAGAGTGGCAGGTCAGGCAGATTGGGGAGGAGGCATCCTGTGGCCGAAGGTTTCTTCCATAGACGGGGAACTCCACTCCTGGGTTTATGCTGGGGGAGCTCAGAGAAAGAGCTGGTGCAGCTGGCTGAGGCTAAATTTGGGAGACTATTCTGTGCCAGGCTCACAAAGTAGGCGTTTGGACTTTTGTTCTTTAGGTAGAACGGAGCTGTTTAAGGTTTTCAAGCAAAGAAATGATGAAGTGATGTACTTGTAAATTCGAACTAGTTAAAGGACAGGTGCAGACAAGGCCGGAGTCAGGGAGGCCACTAATGGCAGGACTTTTCTCTCTGGCTTTAGTGAGATGCCGTAGACCTTACTGTAGAAACCTTTGTTCCAAAGAAGCTGTCATTCTGTTTATTAGCAGATGGCCAAGGGGCTGTGACATTCAGAACAACATTAACCAACTTACTTTGTACATCAGACTTACAGCGTGGTAATAACCCAAGTGAGGTTCTTTTGTCTGTTTTTAATATTACTACTTCTGCAGGATTGCAGCACTGGTCAACTGAAATTGCCCTTCCTCGATCGAGTCAAATGGTTGCAACTTGACTATCAAATTGTAGAGTTGGAGAGCATCTCAAGAAAATGCCAGCTCATCTTCTTTTTTTTTTTTTTTAAAGATTTTATTTATTTATTTTTAGAGAGAGGGGAAGGGAGGGAGAAAGAGAGGGAGAGAAACAGCAATGTATGGTTGCCTCTCACAAGGCCCTCACTGGGGACCTGGCCCGCAACCCAGGCATGTGCCCTGATGGGGAATCGAACCGGGATCCTCTGGTTCCCAGCCCGCGCTCATTCCACTGAGCTACACCAGCCAGGGCGTCAGCTTCTTTTTTAATACTTAAATTGCAACCCAGAGAGGTCGAGTGATGAACCCAGGTCACACAGCAAGTTGGTGGTTTGGGATAAGTCAGCAAGCAGGTGCCGTCTGGCTTTGGTTCCAGTCCTGTTTGGGGTGCAGTGTTAAACATTCATGATGATTGCTGCACTTGAGTAGTTGAACCCTCAGAAGACGGGAAAAAGATGGTGGTAACTTACTCAACTCAGGTCAATGTGACCCATGTTGACGGTGAGCCATCAACACTGAACAGAACGCTAGCCTTGGTGAGGCCCTCTACGGGAGGGAGGTGAGCTTGCCAAATGCTGTCCCCGTGTGGCTCACCCGTGGGTGGCTGGTAGGTATTCCCTGCGTTGTGTTTCAGGGACGAGAGGGAGGGAGTGGAGGCAGAGTAGGGCCTCCTTCAGCTCACTGTCCTGGGAGAGAGAAGACGAGTCCTTAGCTGAAAAGTTGAAATACATGTGACATTCCCAGGTGTTTGCACCTGGGGCACTGGCAAAAAAAAGTTTATGAAACATTACCTAAGCTCGTTCTTCCCCAGCTCCAGCACCTTCTGTTCTCCGCATTTGTTTGTCTTTGATGTTAACTGCCAAGGTGGTGTGGTCATAGACAGCAGGAAGTAGCACTCGCCCTGCAGGTCTCCTGGGGTGGGGGTTGGTGGCTGTCAGGGTGGGCAGGGCGGTGGTATGGCGCATTCATGTGCGAACTCTGAGCGCTAATAAGCAAACAGGTGCTTTTACAGCAAAGAGGAAGAGAAGAGTTGACTGGCTGGTCATATAATGAGCATTTTTTTATGGTAGCATTTTGCTGTAAGTTTTTATAAGGCCTATAGCTTAACTCCAGATAAAGAATCACCCTCTATACTAAATCACACAGCTTAGTAAGTTTTGTGGCCAAGGACATGTGGAAACCTAGGCTTGAGGGTGAATGAAAATAGTCCCTAAACCGAGACACAGTATCCCTGAGAGCCAGCAGACAGGCTGGGAGGACACACCCCACTTTGCTGTGGAGAGAGTTGATACATTTCCAGTCCTGCTTTGAAACTGTGGTTCTCAGTCAGGACTTCCTGGGAGAACAAGATTCGTACTGCTTGTGTAGGATAGGAAACACGTATTTTTGAAAACACTTTCTTTTCTTGGGGTTCTACACTGCTTCCCTTTTGTTGCCCCTTGCTTATCCCACCAGCTGGGCAACATTTTTGCTCGTAGAGTAAAAGGGTCCTTTGTGAGCTTAAAGATTCTGGCTGGAGTTTCAGGCCCCTCCTCCCAGCACTTCTGCATCATCCACGTGGTCCGGGTGGTTTGGTTATAAATGGTTTACCTGCACATTCCCCTTCTCATTCCTCTAGTTCCGAATTCCTCAGAGGCCAGGAGAATTAGATAGGTGGTCACCCTCCCTCCTCCGCCACTCCTGACTTTGCAGCCTGAAATGGAAACCCTTCCTCCAACTGTTCCAACAAGGACACTTTGTCAATATGACAGGAAGCCCTGAGAGGGAGCACGGGATTGGTTTGTGATGCCATCTAGGCCACCACGCCCTCCTTTGCGCTTTTACCTTCCTCCTCCCTAGACCAATTTAATTAGAATTTCATTCCAACCCCTGTGTTAGTATTTTAAAAATCCAGGGGCTTCTGATGTCCCTTAGATTAATCAGGGTCTGGAAGAGGGTTGTGACCAACTAAGATGGCACTGACTGGGGCGCATTGACTCTTTTTTCTTTTTCTTTTAATCCTCACCCAAGGATATGTTTCACTGATTTTAGAGAGAGAGAGAGAGAAAAAAAAAACATTAATGTGTGAGTGAGAAACATCATTCAGCTGCCTGCTGCACATGCCCAAACTAGGGATCAATCCTAGGTATGTGCCCTGACTGGGAATTGAACCGCAGCCTTCTGGTGTGCAGGACGATGCTCCAGCCAGCTGAGCCGTCCGTCCAGGGCGGAGCATTGATTCTTTTTAAAGATTCCCCTAGGGGACGGATGTTAACTGCACTGACTGTGATGGTCATTGTACAACATACAGGGTCCAGCAGAAGTAACGTTAATGTGGGTGTAATAATTTGTAGTTTCAATCTGAACATTTCACCTAAAATGTCATGGTGTGCTTGAGTGTGATACTGTTATGTGACAGAATTACGCGCTTACGATCTTGCAATAGAAAAGGGGTGTTACTTGTGCCAGACCCTGTGTACAAATAGCGAATCGTGTCCGGCACCTGGAACTAATACAATGTTATACGCCAGTCCTGATTAATTCGTCATATCAGAGGACATTCCAAAGGCCACACACATTCAGATGAATGATCAGGAGCGTCCTGAGGAGTGTTGGACCTTCCCTTCCCGCCCTTTCCTCCAGGTTCCATCTCATTCCAGTCAGCAAGTAATTGCTTAGGGAGGAAGATACCCAGTTGATGTTAATGTGAAGTGAGATCTTAAGAGATGATAAAAAATAAATTCTAACTGTTGATCCAAGATGTCTTTTATAAAGAGTAAAAAAAAATCCTAAAGCATACCAAAAAATCACCTCCAGTTGTCCAAATTTATAACTTTTTTTAATTATATTTTTAAAGGGTTTGGCTGAAACCTTGAAGGCCCAGTTAATTTTTTCAGAAGTTTTCCATGGTGGTGTAACACAGAGGCCTTTAGGATACTAATTTAGCTGTCTTAATGTGGGGCCAGTATTTGCTCGAGTTTGAAGGAAAGCAATTATAGAATCACATGCTTTTACCTAGAAATGGAAGTACATTGACTTAAAACAGATGTCTAAGGAAAACGGATGCCAGGTTTTAGGACTGTCTGTTACTTGTCACGCGGAAGTGTGGCACCGCATGCAAGTGTGAGAAAGGCTGCAACATTGTTTTACTGTCTTTGAAGCTGTGAAGGACACACTTAAAAATGGGACAGTCTTACACAGCACTGTGACTCTGCTTATCTCAGTGAACCATAGACTTAAAAAATGGTTCAAATGGTAAATTTCATGTTGTGTATATTCTTCCATAATCAAAAACAACATCAAACCAAAGAAATGGTACCAAAGTCAGCTAATGACTTTATAAGAACTCAGAGACTTGTTCCAGAAGAGTTGCACCCCGAGCACAGCCGCCTGGGCCTGGGGCCTGGGATGCCGGGTCTGCTCCACACCCTCGCCTGTAGATTGCTGGCTTCCCGCGGCAGATGGACTTGGAGACGAGGCAAGAGGGCCCGAAGTCATACATCTCCTGAAGTTGCCTGCAGTTGACCGAGTATGTGTGTTTCTCTACTAATGTGTCTTTTATTTAAATACTGATTTGAGAGAGAGAGAAGGAGGGAGGGTGGGAACGAGAGAGAGCACACGTGCTGCTGTTCCACTTATTTACGCATTCGTTGGCTGCTTCCTTTATGTGTCCTGATCCAAGATTGAACCCTCAACCTTGCTGCATTGTGATGATGCTCTAGCCAACTGAGCTACCCAGCCAGGGCTGTGCTAATGTGTCTTGACAACGGGTCAGAACCTCTGAGAAAGTTCTAGAGATCCAAAGAGCTTCTCGGGGCCAACAGTAGAGCTGGGTGAGGGGAAGCTTGCTCACTGGTGAACGGCTGATGCGGCCTTGGGCAAGTGCTCGCATCCACGGAGCCCCGGGAGTGCGCAGGGAAAGCGAAAGTGCCGGCTTCAGAGGTTTCGACAACTGTATGTGTTTTGTGCTCACGCACGTGAAAAAATCAGACAGGCAAGTTGGCTCTTCCTTCCATTTGGAGCGTTCATAATCTGACAGGGGAAATTAAGAATCACTTAATTCAAACAAATGTGTAAGAGTCGATTTGTGCTGTTGTAGTGCATGCCCGTGAGAAAAGTACCAACTTGTTCTTTGAGTTGTTTTTTCTCTATTTCACAGTTGTGTTTTTGTTTTTTGTTTGTTGTTTTTAGTATATCTTATTGATTATGCTATTACAGTTGTCCCATTTTTCCCCCTTTGTCCCCCTCTGCCCGGTACCCCCTTCCCACCATCAATGCCCCCCTTAGTTCATGACCAGGGGTCATGCATATACATTCTTTGGCTTCTCCATTTCCTATACTGTTCTTAACCTCTCCATATTTTGAACCTACCAGTTATGCTTCTTATTCCCTGTACCTTTTCCCCCATTTTCCCCCTCCACCTCCCCACTGATAACCCTCCAAATGATTTCCATATCTATGATTCTGTTTCTGTTCCGGTTATTTGCTTAGTTTTCGTTTTGTTTTTTAGATTCAGTTGTTGATAGTTGAGAGCCTGTTGTCAATGTAATGTTCATAGTTTTGATCTTTTTCTTTTTAAGACTGGATGTTTCTTTAAGTAGTTTTACTAGTAGCATGTTGGTGTAAATTGGATTGTTAGTGTGTCTGAAGTAGCACACCCCTAGAGTGGGAATATTAGCAACTTCTTATGTAGCTTTTGTGAATTTTTCACTAAAACTACACCATAAGTCTTACAAACAAATAGTCATTCTTTTTTTTTTTAATTTTTTTATTGTTGTTCACTTACAGTTGTCTGCATTTACCCCCAACCCCAACCAAACCCACCTCCCTCCCTGGCTTCCACCCTCCCCCTTGGTTTTGTCCATGTGTCCTTTGTAGCAGTTCCTGAATACCCTTGTCCCCATTATCCCCTTCCCCCTCCCCTCTGGTTACTGCCAGATTGTTCTAAATTTCAATGTCTCTGGTTATAATTTGTTTCTCTG
>PVJI01017938.1:0-34460 GCA_004026765.1 Micronycteris hirsuta
TTGACCATCTCTCCTGCAGGGTCAACCCCACAAGTACAGGGACTGCAAAAGAAAAAAAAAGTATTGATATTTAACATATAGATTGATGGCTCTGCAAAGTGAACATACTGTAGGATAGCTCAGACCAAGTGAAAGAAATCACGACCTTTCCCCAGGTTTTTGAACTTTATGTAAAGGGAATTTTATACTATGAACTCTATTATATCCATCAATATCATACTTTGAGATTAGTCCATATTGTATGTGTATTCGAATTAATCTGTGGTATTTCATCATGTAAAATATTCCATTCCACTGTTGATGGTAATTGGGGTGCTTTTCAGTTGGGCTTGTTATGGATCGAATTTTGTCCCCCAAAAATGATGTGCTGAAATACCAACCACTGGTATCTATGAATGTAATCTTACTTAGAAATAGGGTCTTTGCAGTGTAATCAAGATCAGGTCATTAGGGTGAGCCCTTAATTCAATATGACTGGTGTCCTTAAAAGAAGAAAATTTGACCCTGGTTGGTATGGCTCAATAGATTGAGTGCCAGCCTGCAAATCAAAGGGCTGCCGGTTCGATTCCCAATATAGGGCACAGGCCTGGGTTGCAGGCCAGATCCCCAGTAGAGGGTGCACAAGAGGCAACCACACATTAATGTTTCCTCTTTCTCCCTCCCTTCCCCTCTCTAAAAATAAATGAATAAAAAAAAATTTTTTTTTTTAAAGAAGAAAGTTTGGACACAGATACAGACAGACTCACAAAGACAGAACACCATGTGACAACAGAGGCAGAGATTGGAGTGGTGCAGCTCCAAGCCAAGGAATTCCAAGGATTCAAGGCCACCACCAGAGGCTAGGAAGAGGCAAGGAAGGTTTCTGCCTGAAGTCTGAGAGTGAGTATGGCCCTGCTGACACCTTGATTATGAACTTCTAGCCTCCAGAACTGAGAGAGAATAGATTTCTCTTGTTCCCAACCACCGAGTTTGAGGTACTTTATTATGGCAGTTCTAAGAAACTAATACAGGGCTATTACAAATAGTATTTCTATGACCATTTTAGTATATGTCTTTTGTTATACCCATGCACACGTTTTTTACACTCACAGTTCTAACGCTGCCTGGGCTTAGCTGGGCAGTTTTCATTTGGGGTCTCTCATGTAGTTGTAGTTATATGGCAGCTGGAGCTAGAGTCAGCAGAAGCCTTTTTCACTCACGTGTATGATATTCCTGGGCTCCTATAGCCGGAATAGCTGGGACTAGTTGGGCATCTCTCTGTCTCTCCACGCAGCCTCTCCATGTGACTTGGACTCCCTCGTAGCATGGAGATCACAGTGCAGTTGGACTTCTTACATAGCAGCTGACTTTACCCAGGATGAGCATTCTAAGAAAAAGGAAGTGGATACTGCCAGTTCTCTTAAATTAGGCCCACAACTAGCAGAGTGCCACTTAAACCATAGAAAGGCCAGCCAAAGGCCAGATAAGATTTGAAAGGGTGTGTACTCTCTCCACTTCTTTTTGGATGGAATAGCACACATCTGTAGGGAGGGGAAGAATTGGTGGTAGCATTCTTGGGGACTAACTGCCACACTCAATAAGGGTTCAATGGCTGCATGTGACCAAGATCTACTTTGGTTAAATAAAAAAAAAAAATAAAACTTAAAAGAAGAATTTGTTAAAAGGATGGGATAGCTCACAGAAGCAATGGGAAAACTTCCAGAAAAGATAAGAACCAGAGAAGTTCTAGCTCCCTAGCAAGTACTAATGGACAAGCCTTCCTAGGTACAACCATGGGATGAATCAGCTTCCTCTATCTCTGGTGCTGATGTCTTTCTGTTCCAGATTCAAATTCCAGAGTGAAAAAAAAAAAATGTATATACGACTTCAGTTGGATCATGTGTTCACACCCTGTCTGAGACAAGGCAAGATCCTTAAATTTATAATCCCACTAAAAATGCATAAAATGGAAGAAGGAAATAGAGACACTCTTCTAAGAGTAAGGGACATGAAAGCTCGGATGCACTCACAACAGATACCCCTTGTCCAGGGTATTTTGCCTAAAATAAGAGGACCTTCCCCTCTTTCTATACTTTTCTTAATATCTGCCTATGTTATACCTTCTATTTCTGTGAATTCAATGCAGTCTTAGCAAACTTAAAACATATCCTTTGTTTGGAATTATTAACCCTTATTATTTTATGTAGTTTAGAACCAATAACATCTCTCCATCCTTTATAATCTTTATAAAGAAGAGTATACCTGATAGTATTTGGAAGAACAATGAGGTTATCGAGCATCTCTTCCAATGTTTCTCTTAAGTGTAAAGATGACATTGAAGGAAAGAAATTTTTATATTAAGCCCCCCCCTTTTTTTTACTTCTTATTATGGAAGTTTTCAAAGATATGCAAAAATAGAGAGGATAGATAGTATAATGAAATTCCTATTCTAATCACCAATTAATCTATTTTATCTGCATTTATTCTGGCTACTCATACTCTGGTAGCAGATGCCTCTGGTATCCCTACTGCATCTTCTAGGCCGCCTCTGATTTCGTCACTGTCAGGGGCCTTCCCTGTGTTCTGCTCAGCCTTAGCGCCCCAGAAGCACAGCCTGGAAGTTAATACACACCCCAGGGGCAACCCGCAATGCTCCAGCCTTCTGTCCTTTGGATCCTTTCTGAAAGGCATCTTTTAAACTTCTCAGTGTCCTCTGGGGTACTGTACTGAGTCCTGAATTGCCTACAGCAGCACTTGATGAAGCTACTTCACATTGGGTTTTCCTCCTCCCTGCTCTATTCCTCATAGTCCCTCACTTCTGTTGCCTACCGCCACCTTTAAGAAAGCTTCCTGCACCTAAGTTTCTGACTCAGGGTCCATATTCAGGGGAGTTCAAACTCAGACTGGTATCCTTTATCTGGTTATATATTTTGATTGCCATCAAATTTTAATATTAATTTATATGAGGCTTATTTTGCAGGCAGGACTCAAAATGTTTTTCAAGATGCTGCCCAATGTGGCTAGCAGCTGTAAAAAAAAATTAGGAACAGCACAGTTCTGTTTCTCTATAAAAATTAAAAGTAGTGTTCTCTTCCAATATTCTTGCTCAGCTAAAAAGGAGAAAGGAAGGAAGGAAGGAAGGAAGGAAGGAAGGAAGGAAAAGGAGAGGGCAGGGCAGGACAGGGGAGGGCAGGGCAGGGGAAGGAAAGTGGATGATCTATTCTTTCTCACAGTTTTTACTACAGAATTAAAGTATGCTTTAGGCATCGAACATAAATAACTTCACCCACTCTATCTGAATGCTGAGCTTTACTCCCAAATCCCAGACTAGGATTTTCTAACCCATGAGTACCCTTAGGATATGTTAGCAAGTGAGTTGGCTGTCAACACCTTGAGACCTGGGAGCACACCCAGGCCCCCAGCCAAGCTGAGCCCAAGGGTCAGAGGACAACTCCAGTGTCTCTAATGGAAAACAGATGCTCCCAGCTGTCCTCTGCCATCAGCCTGCTCACCAACTGTTTGCAGCCCTGGCTCCTTCTGGACCCATCCAGCTGTGTAAACACACTTTTATCCACAAGCTGACTGTGGGGGCAGCCAACAGAACTGTCCTCTTTTCTGTCAGAAGAGACTGCCTATGTTGAATCCAAGGCTTAACTCATTAGAATAACAATTAAGCAAAGGTAGATTTTTTCTTTTCCTTTCTTTGTAATTTTTAGCCTCTATTTTCTTTGCTATCAAGACGCTTGGGTGGTATTAGCTGATGGTTAATCTATTGAGAGTTGAGGGCAAGGGAAATCTTTGAAATAAGAAGGTTTTAAAGAGAGATGAAGAGGCAGATCAGAATGTTTGAGTTCTAGATGGAATCACATATCCTTGAGAACGTCACTTAACCTTTTGGGACCTCTTTTTCCTCTATCTGTGAAATGAAGGAGTTAGACTAGTTGATCTCTAAAGAACTTTCTCATTACTAACATTTTAACTAATTTGTTATTTTCATGGCTTTTTACTATATTCTTTCACTTGAAAAACATTTTCTGAGCATCTGTTAGGTGCACAGCAGTCTCATTGGCACTTACAAAATATTAGCACTAGGAGATTCCTTAGAGAGCCCGGGCTGTGGTAGGCATCTGTTTTCTTTTCTCTCTCCAGTATCGCTTTTTTTCCTCCCGGTGGTAATGTCCCTTGGACTATGGAGACTGAACCCCACCCCCATTTTATGTGGCTTTGCTGGTTCTTTCAGTCTAAGTACCCTGGCAGCCTGACCCACGTATGAGCATGTGATCCAGGCCCAGCTAACTACATACATCCCAGGGGTTAAGTCTAAGCTCATGACTCATTCCAGGCCAATCCAAATTCTTCCCTGGAAACAGGAAGTTTTAGAGAGAGGATTCTCATTTTCATGTGGGGTTACTGCATTGGAAAGAGGTATACTCTGTGGCCATCCTCTTCCCTGTCCATGGAGAAAGTCCATTTGAAGTTGGAAAAACTGAGGCTAGCACACGAAGAGAAGCAGAGTCAAGAAATGGGGAAAATTTCAAATGGTCTGGTTTGAAGGCCCCTCCCTCCCAGTTACATGTGCCAATCTTTCTCTCTCTCCCTCCCTCCCTCCCTCCCTCCTTCCTTTTCTCCCTCCATCCCTTCCTCCCTCCCTCCCTCCTAGTGTTAGATGGGTTTCTGTCACTTCCAACCAAGAGAATCCTGACTGACTAATAAATAGTCAAACTATTTTTTAAATATAATTCCCACAGTATTTGGGATTTGTCCAAGTGAGAGTAGCAAAGCTGTGACCCAATTACAGATCTCCTGATTTCCAAAGCAATTCTTTTATTTTTTGCTTCCAATCTTTGTGATAAAAATTCTCAAACATACAGAAAACTTGAAAAATTAAACAGCAAGCACCTGTTTGTGTATCACTTAGATTCTACCTTTTACATTTAACTCTACTTGCTTTTTCACATATCTAGCCTTTTTTTCTAACCAAGTATAAACATCTAATTTTTTAAAATGAATTTCAGGGTAAATTGCAACCAGTTCTCTTTCTGTTCTGCCATACCTCACTCTTCATAGGCATGGTGTTGTGTTGGAATGGCCTTGGATGGGCAGGCTAGCTTGTCCACATGCATGTGTGAGGACCCCTCATGGTACAGGATAGAGCCAAGCCAGGGAAGGAGAAGGAAAGCAGTCAGGCTATGGGTCAGGAGCCTCCATAAATGAGTGGTGAGCCTAGAAGAGACCCACAATAAATAAGTAAAAACATAAGTGAACAAATTAGTTTTTGTTAGTTTTGAGTGTTATGAAGAAAAAAAGCAGAGTAATGTCATAGTGCATTTCTGTGTCAGGGAAAACAATTATTGGATTAGCCCTAGGAAAACCTCATAAGAGGTGACTTGGATTATACCTCAGTGAAGAAAGGAACCAAGATCTGAGGAGCAGGAAAGACCAGTACAAAAGCCCCAGGGCGCTCTAGCAACAACAAAAAAAGCCTGGCAAAACATCCTCCATCCCCTCCTCACCATCATCAACATCCTCATCATGATAGGAAGTCCATGTGGTATATTTAATAATCAGTTACTGCAGCGTCTAAGTGACTTGAATTATTACATCTTATTTGTAACTCTGTTGGCCAAATGGTATCCCAGTAACTCTGCCAGTCACTTTTTAGACAAAGATAAACAGCTCCAAGAGTATTTTGACACACAGAAGCCCATAAGCCTACAGAAACAAGCTGGTCTAAACAGGAACATGTTGGTCTTTCACAATTTTGCTGGCCCAAAGAACAGGCTCACATTACATCCCAAATAACTCATGGTTTCTTATGCTGTTCTTTCAACATTGTAATTGGCAGGCCCTTAGCCAAAAAAATTGTTAGTTTATCTTGTGTAAATGGCTTAAATATGTGTTTTAACATTAAAATGATCCAAAACCAACACTTTGCATTACTTTCAAGTGCCTTTTTGACCTGCCTTCAGTGGAAACCAGATTAATTTAAAACTTTATAAGTGAAATGTCTTAATCTTCCGAGGGACCGTTCTGCCCTCCGTGGTTCCAGGATCAGGAGGAGATGGGCCTCTTCAGTTTATTTTATTTTCAGTTATTTTCTCCTTTAATTGCTGAGATATTTGTTCAGAAATGAGCCAGAGAACATATGCTTCAAGTTTAACTTTTATGGTTTTCTAACTATGCCATGAATAATATCCAAAACATTAATATTAAACCAAATTAATACCATAACCAATAAGGAGGACATTTGAATCTAGTATGTGGTCAGCTGCATTTTTCTAGTATAGTAGAATTGGGCTGGAAAAGTCCAAAATACCCTTAGAAACAACCAAATGGAATTTTTAAAATATAGAAATTATATAGGCCATGGTCTTTTAAAGCCATATTTACCACGGGAAAAATGCTATTTCCTATGAGCAAAGCCATATTCATTAAAGACAAATGCATCTCAAGTAAAGAGGTATCTCCGAATTCTCAAAATGTGAATTTTTGCCCATGCTGAAATGGACACATTGTCACCGCACAGCCTATTTCTGCAGTCGTAGACCTGGAAGAAGCTGTGGTAATCGTTGTTGGGGCTCCACCTAGTTCCCTAAAGATTTCTTTGCCCATTTCTGTGCCCCTCCCTTGGCTTCTGTGTTTTTGCTTATAACAGCCAGCACTGTGGCTCTCTTTGGAGGCCATCCTTTGGGCCGCTGGAGCCACTTTGTCCATTTGGCTGAGAGCTGAAAGTACCTGGGAGTTCACATCCCCCTGGGGTGGCCTTTGGCCAACAAGTGACTTGCACTGGAATATCAAAGCCCCAACTCCCTTTCCTTAAAATAGTACAAATTCTGAGGTACAGTTTAGACCCTAGAACCTCCCCAGGGGATCAAGTGCAGGCTGGTGCTCTGCCCTAAATCATTCCTTTGCCCGGCTTCCTCCTCTTCCCCTGCATCCTGTCTCCCCTACTCCTGTACCTGTCTCCTCAGAAGTCCTTCCTTATCATATTACTTACACACAAATCCTTGTCTCAGAGCCTGCTTCTGAAGAGCCCCCTCTGAGACCTGAGAGGAATTTCATCTGCTCCAATCCACTCATTTCACAGACAGTCCAATCGGACAACACGTAAGTATTTATTGAGGCCTACTATGTGCTGGGCACAGTTAGGCATGAAGAAGTGGATGTCTAGAAAAGTGGAAAATAGAGTCTTCTGAGCCAGGGTCCACATTATCTTCCATCAGGCCCTGTTTGAGAGTCTAGGAGAGGGTGTTACTGATGACAAATGCATGAATTCATGTATTATTCATGCAGTGTTTATTTATACATTATTAACTTACCAACACACATGGAAACTGGGAAAGAAAGAAACCCAATGACGATGGATTGGAAAGTTACATAAATCATCTACACCAGTGGAAAGCAGGCAAGTAGAAAAATATCTGTAAGTTTACCCAAGTCCAATGGCATCCACTGAGAAACTCTAAAACATTATTATTTGATTATTAGTCAAATTTTCTTCTAGTCTCTATTCTTATCTCTAAGGTATGCAAATATAAAACATAATGACAAATAGGAAATTGTAGTCTTATTTGCCCCAAAGGAGTCTAAACATTCCTGTGGTAAACTGCCAGTAAAAGGCACCTCTAATCCCACTCTACTTTTTAATTCTCCTGCCAGTAAGTATTTCCTGACTGTTGGCCAGGGGTACTTCCTAATTTTCCATCAGTCATATTACATTTTTGCACAGATCCTGGGTACTCAACACTTTGAATTGCCAGTGAGAAACATGGATAAAGGGAGGCTGTCTGGGCTGGTCCTGTTTTGTTCTAGAAGCCATTTCTAAACAACTAAACAAACAAACAAAAAAAACTGTTGTGATTCAGATCTGTGATAAGCAGAGTAACACCTCCCCCCACACAAAGATGATTATGTACTAATCTCCAAAACCTTTGAGTATGTTATTGTACAAGACAAAGGGGAATTACAGTTGCATATGAAATTAAGGTTGCTAATTGGCTGATTTTAAAATAGATTATCCTAGATTATTAAATGTGGAAGAGGGAACAAGAAGCTTTAGCATGCAGGTAATGTTATATGAGAAAGACTTCAATCGCCATTGTTGACTTTGAAGATGGAAGTGGGGCCCTAGGCCAAAGCATGTGAGCAGCCTCCAGAAGCTGAAAAAGGCAACTTTGTGGTTATTTGTTACAGCAACAGTGAGGAACTGATACCATTTACCTTTTAGGTCCATTGCTGCTTCTGAAGAAACTGCAAGACCTTCTCATGCGTTACAACCATAATGCATTTGTTATTCACTCAGTTTTGTCTCCCATAACCTGTATTTAAAATGTCTTGCCATTCATGTTGGCTATCATCAGAGTCTTCTGTATTTTTCCCACCCCTCTGTGTACTGAACTTGACTGCAGTCATGTTTCAAGTCCCATCAGTTTTTTTCTGGCCTCTGTACAAAACTAACACTAACAACAGTGAATATTTTCAAGCTTAGAAGTGTTAGTTCCCCTTGCAATCTTCAGTTTGGGATGTTCAGCTTCCTTTTCTGTTTCCCCTTCCACTTTTATATTCTTTTTAATTTGAGATTTTGAAGATACGATGTTCAGTGATGATAGCAATAATAATGAACTCCATATGGGTTTATGACAACTAGAAGAAAACTTCCATCTCCTCTGGACAAGATACATTAAGATCAAAGACACAGAGTGATGACGTCAGTATCACTGAGGCCCCAAATAACTCCACATGCATTTACTCTTACAGTAATTTATTCATGGATTCATTCAATTGCACATTAACAAATACTTATTGAGTGCCGACCATGTGCCAGAAACTGCTCTAGGGGCTGGGGATTCATTGTGACAGAGATCTCTGCCCTTGTGAAACTTACATTCTGGTGCGGGGAAGCAGGCAAAAAAAGATAGGTAAGTAATACAATGTGTTGGAGATGGTAAGTGCAATGAGAAAAAAAAAGAGGAGAACATGTAAAATGGAGTAGTGGCACTGTGATTTAATTTGGGTGGACAAGGTAAGCTCTTTAAAAAGTGACTTTTTTAAAAAGACAAAGAAATTGACGGACCTGGTCACTTCAGTTGAAGGTAACAACCAGTTCAATGGCTATGAGGCAAGAGCAAGCCTGAGCATTCAAGGAACAATAAGGCTAGTGTAGCTGGAGCAGGACCAAACGGGGAGAGAATTAGATGAGACAGAGAGGCAACCGAGGGAAAGGACTTGGACTTTGACTTTGAACAAAGTAGGGAGTTAGAATTCTGCACCCAATTACAATGTGTGGTATTTTTCCTCACACCAATCAATTCTGTAACACCAGCCAGGTGTCTTACAATTCAACTCAGTTCTGGCGTTAGTGTCAGATCCCATATGTTAAGGGCTCAGTTCCATAAGACTGCCCCTCCCCCCACTCTGTCAGGTGCCAATCACGAGTCCATGTTGTCACCTGTGCTTCTGATCCACTGTCTACATATTGGAAGTTCCAACATCTGCCTCCCCCTTGGGTTTGATTAATTTGCTACAATGGCTCACAAACATTTTATTTACTAGATTACTGGTTTATTATAAAAGGATATAACTCAGGAACAGCCAGATGTAAGGGATCCATAGTACAAAGTCTGGAGAATGGGTATGGAGAACGGGTACAGAGCTGTCATGCCTTCTCTGAATGGGCCACTCTTTCCAAATCTCCACATGTTCACCAACCTGGAAGGTCTCTGATCCCTGTCCTTTGGGGTTTTTATGGAGGCTTCATTACATAGGCATAATTGATTAACTCATTCTCCATTGACAATTAAACCTAATCCCTGGAGATCAGAAAGTGGGACTGAAACTTTAGCCCTCTAATGACATGGTTGGTCCCCCTGGCAATTAGCCCTCACCCTCAGGTGTTTTTCAAAAGTTACCTGGTTAACGCAGAAGACACCTTTACCCCACTCTTCACTTAGTTAACTTCAAGAGTTTTAGGAGCTCTGTGCCAGGAACAGATTAAGACCAAATATATATTTCTCATTAGCAATCACGATTACTTGGCTTTAAGACCAAGAGCAATGTGATCTTAACTACGTTTTAGAGGGATTTTTTTCTACTTGCTGAAAATCGACTGTAGAAGAGGCATTTTTAGTAATCTAGGCGAAGGATGATGGTGACTGGGGCCAGGGTGCTGGCACTGGATGTGGTAAGAAGTGGTCAGATTCTGATTGTGTTTTGAAGGTAGACCAAACATGATTTTGTGTTAGAATGCACGTGTATTATATGAGAAAGAGAAGAATAAAAGATGACTCCAAGCTTCTTGGTCTTAGCAACTGAAAGAAAGAGGGCAATTTCAATCATTGAAATGTGGAAGAGTATGGATGGAAGACTCTTTGTGGGTAGGGGAAAATCAGAAAGTCAGTTTGGGGTATGTTAATTTTGATATATCTGCTAAATATCCAGATGGATCTATCGGCTTGGCAGTTTGATATATGATTTTAGAGTTTAGGAGACATTACTGAGTTGGAAATATATATTTGAGAGTCATAAACATATAGTTCATATTTAAAGTCATAAGAATAAAAATGAGCCCACTTAAAGGAGTAGGTGTACACAAACAAGAGACATGGTCAAGAATTGAGCTCTACAACATTCAACATTAAATGGCCAGGGACATGAGGAAGAACCCACACAGAAGGCTGAGGAGAAGTTGGTGGGGTAGGAGGAAAACCAGTGGAGTGTGGGACCTGAAAGTCAAGTGAGGAAGTGTTCCCAGGAAGAGGGAGTGATCAAGTAAGATAGAGATTGGGAATCACTCATTAGATTTAGCAGCCTGAAGGTCACTGATTGACCTTGATTGGAGCAGTGTCTTGGAGTGCTCATGGCAAATCCTACTCTGATTAAGTTTAAAGGAGACTGGGAGGAAAATGCGGACAGCTTTTTTGAAGAGTTTTACTTATCAAAACATAAGTGAAGCAAATAACAAAGCTATAGCAAGAGAAATGAGGTCAAGGGAAGGTTTGCTTTACAGTGGGAAAAGTAGCGGCATGAGTAAGTGTGCTAATGGAAATGGTCCAATAGAGAGGGAGAAATTGATAATGTCGGAGCAGAGGGAAGAGTTGTTGGAGCTCCAATCTTGAAGAGGCAAAAGAAAAGATGGTATCTGGCAGCTTTAGTGTGAGTCAGAATCCCCTAGAGGGCCTGTCAACAGAGTGCTGAGTCCCACAACAGAGCTTCTGTTTCAGTGGGTCTGAGATGGAATCTCAGAATTTGCATTTCTGAGTTCCCGGATAATGCTGATGCTGCTGATTTGGGTGCCACACTTCGCGAACTTCTGGTATATTGGGAAAAGGGTTGCTGACTCTAAGTAGGAGTCATCCATTAATATGTAGTAACAGATTCATTCATTAAAGTAGTTATACCAAAGGGTTTATTTTGGAAAGATGTAGTCAAGAGGACAAAAACTGTGAACATAGCCAATCTCTGTGTTAGGCTGTATGATTTACCAAGAGCCTGGCAATGCTTCTGAGAAGAAGTCACTCAGGATAAATCTAACTCTGCAAACACTCTACCTTCACCTCCATGCTAGCCAGGCCATTTTTCTGATGTCCAGTCAAGTAGAAACACTTGGTTCACATAATCACTCAGTTTACATGATTGGAACGCCTCAGCAGCCTGTCCTGGCTGAGTTTCGGCAGCATTCTTGGGAGTCCCAGGTGCATCACACCCCCAGCTCGCTCTTTCCAATGCGTGTTCCATAACATCGCAAAAGAGTCTAAATGTGATTGTGTTGTTTTGCCGGCCAGCATTTGGAATCGTGACTACCCCAGGGCTGAGCCAAAAACCTCAAGAAGCCTAAATTTTGTGCTTTTTTCTGCTCTTATTACAATGTTCATCGCTTGCCAGGAATGGCCACTTGCAATCAATCTTTCCATAAAGTTTCTTTTTTCTTTCTTTTCTTTTTTTCTCATTGAGAAGATCGATAGGGCAATATATAATCAGAAGGTATAACAGTAACTTCCTTCTGTATAGCTGTTTGGGGTTCAAAAACCTTTCCTTTTTTTAGAAAATATTTTATTGTTGTTCAATTACAGTTGTCCAAAAACCTTTTCTTATCCAATTTATTAAGCCCATTTTATACATGAGGAAACTGGGACTCACAGAGAGTAAGCCAGGACTTCAGGTCTTTGATTTTTAAATTTGTTTTACATGCAGCACTCTATAAGTTTAAGGTGCACATTATAATGACTTGAATTACAGATACTGTGAAATGATTACTAACAATAACAAAAGTTTAATTAATATCCATCATCTTATATGGATATACAGAAGGGGGAGGGGAAAAAAGTTTGTTTGATGAGAACTTTTAGGATATACTCTCTTAGTAACTTTCACGTATACCACACATATACCATACAGCAGTGTTAACTATAGTCATCATGTTGGACATTACATCCCTAGTACTTATCTGTGAATAGAAGTTTGTACCAACACCCCCACCTGTCATCCCCCCTCCACCTCTGGTAACCACAAATATGATCTCTTTTTTTTAGGACTTCTCTCTTTTTGTTTGTTTGTTTTTAGGTTCCAAATATAAGTGAGATCATACAGTATTTGTCTTTCTCTGTCCTTTCACTTAGCATAATGCCCTCAACGTCCATTAAGTTTGTCCCAAATGGCAGGATTTCCTTTTTTTTTCATGTTTGACTAGTGTCCATTGTGTGTGTGTGTGTGTGTGTGTTGTTGCTGTTGTTTCCATGTCTCAGCTGTTATAAATAATGCTGCAATAAATATGTGGATGCTGATATCTATTTGACATAGTGATTTTGTTTTCTTTGAAAACTGGAGAGTGGAATTACTGTATCATATGATAGTTCTACTCTTAGTTTATTGAGAAAACTCCCTACAAAAACATTATCATTTGAATCATTCCTTTGAGGCCCAATACTGATAGCAGTCTGGTCCTACCACTGGTTTAAGTCAAAGCCCCACTTATAAAGACATACCAGACTCCTTGTATTGAAAAAATCTGATCACTTCTAAAAATATAATGGTAATGTAGGTTTATAGGGAGGAAGATTTTTCCAAAATCATGGATCTAACTCACACTCTTTGTTGACATAACTTGATATGATTTCATATAAATATGGACATATACTTGTCAGGGGGCTCCAGTGATTTTAAAGTCTTAGAAATAAATTTAAAAGGCTTCTCTCTTCTGAAATGACTGTCTTTTAGATGAGCTATTTATACTAGCCAGGATTTTGGGTTGCAAATAATAGAAATGGATATGGTTAACTAAAGCAGAAAAGAAATTAGTTGGTGGCTCTACAGAAATGATAGGAAGGCTAGAAAACGGGCAACAGCCAAGGGAGGCTAGGCTTGCAAAATGGCAACCAAGCTCTTACTGAAGGAAGAGACTCGTTATGATGTCACTTCCAATGGACACTCTTTGCTACCACCACAGAAATTAATTCTACACTGTCCCTTCTTATCTGTATTACTTGCTTCAGATTAAAGGGACTGGAAGGAGGACCGCATATGATCAGCTATATCAGATCACATGACTTTATTATTGCTACTGGGAAGGGGAGTGGTTAGAGAGGACTGGCCTCCCACCCAAATTCACACAGTGACAAATTTTAGAGGTAAAGTTAATAAATGTGTTCAATACTGGGAAGATGAAAGGCCCTGTATCAGTCAACTATTGTTGACAATGCTGTGCAATAAACAACAAACATTTCAGTGCCTTATTAGTAATGGACACTTACTTTTTACAAACATTTGTGTGCAAATTGGCTGGGGAAATTCTGTTTCAGGTTATGAGCTGGTTGGGAGTAGCACCAGACTGCAGGTCAGGTTTAGAACTATGCCACATGTATCTCATTCTAAAAACAACAGCTACCTAGGACAGGCTCATGGCGATGGCAAAGCAGGAGACCAAACCATGCAAGCACATTTAAAACCTGCTTGTTTATCTGATGTATATGTGTTGTATAATATCAGCTTATTATCTGTTACATGATATCTGTTTAACATTCCATTAACCAAAGCAGGTCACATGGCCAAGCTCGAAAACAATGAGATGGGGAGTATACACCATGTATTCTACCAAGAGGCACTGGAGAGTCACCTGGCAAAGACATCTATTTAATATCTCTTGTAAGCAGTGAAGAATTGGGAACAACAATGCAATTGATTCCAGGCCCTCTAGGGTATAAAAGGAAGATCAAGAAGGTTGGTAAATGGGGCTTGGACTTAATTAAGCAAGGGGTTAAAACCAGGTTGGAAATCAGCATTGGCCCTCAAGGGAATGACACAGATGATGATGTTCTTGTGTAGTTAAATCAACCCTGGATGGAAACTGAAGTTGGAGTCGGAGAGTACAGAAAGCCTCAGTGGGAGAAAGACTTTTAATGCTTATTGGCTGCTACTTTTTTCCTCTGCTCAGCACCATATTCTCTAGACTCATGCAAACTGAAACTCTTCAGATGTTGGTGAAGAAGACTGTGGTCATTGACCTGAGAAGAAGTAAAAAGATAAGAGAAGAAGAGAAGGAAGGAGGAAAACTAAGGATATAGAAGAAATTTAAGGGAATTTGCTGTCAGAAGGAAGAAAAAGTCAGAGATGATCCTATTTAACATAGGATAGCTCACCTCTGAGGCAGAAATTCAGATAAAGACGTTATGCACAGAACTTTAACGTCTCTCCCATTGAATGCTCTGAGGGTCACATCTCCGATTTTGTTGGTCACCCCAGTCAATGCCTCATTCTAGCACAGGAAGTCCTCAAAAGAAGTTTCCAAGTTTTGACTGAACTCACTTCCCAGAATTTGGTCCTAAACTCCTTTTCCAATTGTAGAATTTGAGTATGAATCAGAATCAGAGTTAATGATTCTGAAAAATAAAACTTAAGATACTTTTTTGTACTTGGAGAAAGGAATAAATGCACTGTGCAGGAACTTTTCTGATACTTTTCAGAGTAAGCTTCATGTTAACTCAGTGGAAAATAATTAGATTTCCTCTGAAAGAGAGAATATATTTCCAACATGCAAAAAAGAAAAAGAAAAGAGGGAGAAAAAGAAAAAAAAAAGATCAATAGATTCCAGAGCAGGAGCTACTGCAAATGTTCCCATTTTTGAAAAGAATTTGTTCTGACCTCACTTCGAAGGGACTCAGCATATGTGCTTTGGGCTTATTTTCCATTTGTTAATTAAAAGTTCCTTGTCAGCAGTATTTATCACTATTATTATTGGTGAGTGAATCATCCTTTTTTTCCACCAAATCTATTTTCCAGGCTCGCCCATTCTAAATGCTGGCTTACAACTCACTCATGGGTGCCAAAACAACTGGCTCAGATGAGCCTCCTCTGCATTTCTCTGTCAAATCTTTTTCGCTCTCCAATCTGAGACTAAAAGTCTTATTTGAACAATTGCCTGCTTTTAAAATTTTCTGGATTGACATCTGTCTTACTCTCAAACCAAAACATTTTTTGCATTCTTCCAAGACCAGGTCAGAGACCCTTAACAAGGTCTCATAAAAGAAATAGATTTGCCTTCAGCTTAGTGTTTTCCAGGGTACAACTGTGAATTCCAACTCTTGCAAAGCTTACATTTCCAGGCAGTTTTGTAGACTCATATCCTCTCTATATTCATGAAATATCATGACAATGGGAATTCTAATCTATGAATTAAAAAAGGGTCAGTCCAAATCCATTCTTTAACTTTTAAAAAATTAACTTTTTATTTTGAAATAATTTCTACTTTCCAAAACATTGCAAAAATAGTACAAGATCCTTGTATATCTCATCCAGCTTCCTCAAATGTTAACAACTTATATAACCACAGATTTATTATGAAAATCGGAAAATTAACATTGACTCAATGCTATTAACCAGTCTACAGACCTTGTACAAATTTTGTTAATTGTCTCACTGATCTTCTTTTTTTGGTCCAGGATCCAATCCAAGAGTACATGTTGCGTTCAGTTGTCAGGTCTCCTTAGTTTCCTTTCATTCGGAACTCAATCTTCCTTCATTTTTCATAACCTTGACAGTTTTGAAGAGTCAGTTATTTGGGGCCAATCATTTTGCAGAATTCCCCTTGGAGTAGGAAATCTATTCTTAAAGAATGGCCTCTCATGTCCACACTCCTCCAACCAAGATTCTGGAAAGGTACTAGTGTTCTACTCTCATGAGCTAATGTGTGCTAGGGGAAAAATAGTGAAATCATGCCAAATAAATACTATTTCTTTTATAGTTTAGGAACATCCTGAAAAAAAAAAAAGCCCTATGCAATTAATCTCATTAAAGCTTACATACTGAATTGAGTCTGAAACTTGGTTAGCCTTTTCAAAGGAGCAATAAGGTAGAGTGTAATCAGTTACAAATAACAGAAAAGCAAGCTCAAACTGGTTTAAGCCAGGGAGAAGATTTATTAGCACATGTAACCGAGAAATCTGGATTTAAGCTGAACTTTACGCCAGAGCTGACCCAAGGCCCTCCAGAGTCTTTCTACCCTAACTCTACCCCTCATGTCGTTGCTTCATCCCCACAGTGGCTCTCTCTGTGGTTACAAGGTGGCTATCAATAACCACTGAGGTAACACACTCCCTCATCCACATCCAGAAAATCGCTGAGAGTGGTCTCTAACCCAATCACTAAGGATAGCATATGGAATGCACTGATTGTTTAAACCCAACATAGCTCACCTCAGGCTGAGAGTAGGACCAATGTCACCCAGTTCACACGTGGGGTGCTGGTAGCAATGCAGAAGGAGAAATGGGGCTATGTAGGCCATTAACTTAGGTCCACCACACAACCCGAATCCTGAAGAGTAGAAGTGCAGGCGAGTGTATACATGAGGGTGGGGGGCGAGATTCCGTTCCAATGGATGCTCAGTCAATGCTAAGATGGACTCAGCCAGAATACCTCTAAGAAATCAGGTACGATAACTGAGAGATGGAGGTTTTCGTTGCTTCGGTACAGCATTGTCTTTAGTGGCTGTTTAGACCTATATACTCGTAAGTCTGTCCTGCACAACATTGGCAATATGGGGTAATGCAAGCACTTTTATCCCTCTGAAAAACTGAGTTCTTAGGCAGACAAATTTGAGAAATGTAACCTATATCAAAAATACTTCATGCCTCGCCCAGCTGGTGTAGCTCAGTGGATTGAGCGCGGGCTGGGAACCAGAGGCTCCTGGTTCGATTCCCGGTTGGGGCACATGCCTGGGTTGTGGGCCAGGTCCCCAGTGAGGGCCATGTGAGAGGCAACCATACATTGCTCTTTCTCCCTCCCTTCCCCTCTCTCTAAAAATAAATAAATAAAATCTTAAAAAAAAAATACTTCATGCCTCACCTCATAACTTCTCAGCCTACTGTTTTCCTCCAGCCATTGCTATACCAACCCAGTTGTGTGCAGGAACCTCGCCTCAGCCACACCGTGTTTCAGTTGCTTTCTGTCCCAGAGCTTCTTTGTCACTGAAGGCTGAGATGCCTACAGGAACCTCTTGAGTGCTTCTGATGCCTGGGCAGTACTAGACATGTGAAGAAAGTAGCACTTACAGGGAAATCTTTGCCAGACGTGGGGAAAAGCCAATGAATAAAAATGCTCCTTTCTATCTTTCAGGTAGAAAATTTTGAGGTTTATTCTATATTGCTCATCAGTGGAACTCTATCCATATACAGCCTCAGTTGCCCACAGTAGTCATCGACTTAACAGCACACCCTCGGACTGGCTATTTTTCTTTCCCTCTTCCACTCATCCTATTCCTTAAGATTGTTTAATAAAAACAGAATAAAAGAAAAACTACAAAAATATCTACTTGCACAGAAACCCTTGTCTCAGGCTCTGCTTTTTGGAGCAATCTAAGATAAGACTCCAGATGAAGAGTACGAGAATAGAAGAGTACAAGAATATATATTGGACTGACACACCTAATACTGTGGGCTCCAGACTGGGCCTCTCTCTTAAAGGTAAGATGTGTGTAGTCAATGGATTGCTTGACATCTCTGCTTACAGGTTGAATAGGCATCACAGCTTTGCAGGTCCGAAGGCAACACTTTGTACTCACACCTTCCAAACATGCTGTTTTTCGCATGTTTTTTTCCATTTTGCAAGTGGGTCCATCGCTGACCCAGTTTTCCAGACCAAAAACAATGGAATTGTTCTTGACTGCTCTCACATCACACATCTGGAACCCTTTCTGCTCTACCCTCAAAGAATATCCAAAATCTAGTCACTTCTCATTGCCTCCATTACGCTGTTCCAATCTAATGTTATCTCTGGCTTGAATTATTTCAATAGTTTCTCAAAGTTCTATCTCTTCTAACCTGATCCCTTGAGTCCCCTACAAACAACCAGAGTCTTTCAACCAAAAGTCTGACAGTGTCACCTCAATGACTAGAAATCTCCTTAGTAATCTTGAAATCTCCTGACACACTCAGTTAAGTCTTTACCTTACTTGATATTCTCTGGTATCCAGCTCCCAGTTAACCTCTGACTTCTTTCCTCTTACTGTTGCCCTTACTGCTTTTGCTCCAGCCACAATGACTTCCATGCTGCTCCTTAAACGTTCCAGGCAGGTCCCCCTGCAGAGCCTTTGGACTTTGAGTTCTCTGACTGCAGAGCTCTTTCCCTAGATACCTGGTGATTTGCTCTCTTGCCTCCTTCATGTATCACCTTATTACAAGACATTCACAGATACTAAACACTTCATTGCTAATTCTTTCTAGGTACAATAATGGCATTGTAGATTATGCAAAAATAGTCCCTTCTCTCATGACTACATACCTATGGATGGGATGGGGTGATGTCTTGGATTGGCTCGCTTTGTATGATTGTGATTGTGTGTGTGTGAGATGGGTGTGGAGGTGGAAAGGGGGTAGGTGAAACATGATTAGAAAAATGTTAACTAGTGAAACTGGATGATGGGTCCATACTACTTTCTTCTTCTATGTGTTTGGAAATTTTTATACTAAAATATATTTTTAAATTACCTTATCATAGGTAATACTTTTCTGACAACACTATCTAAAGAGTAGACCCGTACCTTCTCACTTTTACTTTCTTCTGATTTAGTCATCTTCTTAGTCCTTATCACCATCTGACATAGTACACATTATTTATTTGTTGTTTATGTCCTCTTTTTCCACTAGAATGTACATTTTATAAATATGTCCACGAATCTAATAATGTAAATTTCATGAATATTTATTAAAATAGCTGTGTGTTAGTCACTGTTCTAAATACATGTTTTGTTCATTGTGTCCCCTGTGCCTACAACAATGACTAATACATACCAGATACTCAAATAAATATTTGTTAATTTAATGAAAAACATGCACTGAAGAGAGTGACCAGATTATGGAGAACAAATAGGTGCTAACGTCAGTTTGAGCTCCTGGATCTAGCTGAACCTACCTCTGGGCTTTGAGATTGCGTGAGTCAATAAGCTCTCTCTCTTTTTTTTAAAATATTTTATTTATTTATTTTTAGAGAGAGGGGAGGGGAGGGAGAAAGAGAGGGAGAGAGACAGCAATGTATGGTTGCCTCTCACATGGCCCTCACTGGGGACCTGGCCCACAACCCAGGCATGTGCCCTGACTGGGAATTGAACCGGGACCCTTTGATTCCCAGCCCGCGCTCAATCCACTGAGCTACACCAGCCAGGGCCAATAAGCTCTCATTTTTTATTGGACCAGTCTGAGTTGGGTTTTTAGGAAAAACCTGTGACTGAACGGACCCTAAAACACTATGTAACTAAATGTCTCTAAACTTCTTTCCCATGTGGCAAAATGGAAAACTATTACCCTCGGTGTAGCCTCTTCATAGGACTGTTAACATTTTTGAGGATCAAACAAATTAGTACACGTGGAAGCGCATTGCTGACTTCAGCATAACTCTGCAAATGTGTGTTACTATTACTCGTAATTATGTAAATAATAGAATCCCGGCAGTAAAAGAAAAGTTAGACTGGGAGACTGTGTTTCTTACAAATAACCAGCAAAGTCATTCTGGCTGCCTAAGTTTTAATCCAGGGACAGAAAACAACCTTGCCCCACTGAGAAAGCTTAACAGGATGAAGGAGAACCAAGAATAAAACAGCTTTAAAAGTTAAAAAAGAAAAGAAAAAGAAGTGGGTGGAGGGGGGACTTATAGATAACTATGCCCAGACCCCCTTTCTTTTATAGAAGAGGCCAAGAAAATGTCAGTGTTTTGTTCAAGGTCACATAACTACTTTCAGTGGCAGAGTCGGGACCAGAAACCCAAGTCTCTTGGCTTTCAATCCCATACTCTTTCCAACACCACAAATGTACAATTTCATTCTTCTGAAGTTTTTCTCTTTGTTTTTCCTTTCTCTAAATTTTTGGAGGTAAAGCATAGTTTTGGGGATCAAATTTGAAGTCTTCTTCATTTCAATATTTGACCTATGGAACAATTTGGAGACAGAAAAGGAAAAGAGAGAGGAAGAAAGTCTCATTCCAGTATTCCAGAGTTTTCCTGCCCAAAAAAATCTCAATAGCTGAAGCTGTTGGCTGCCATCTATACTTTGAAGGCCTAAAACTCTTTCTTCCAAAGTCTTTTGGCTCTGAGATCCTTAAATTACATTGGTTTTGTATTAATTCCTAAAGGTCTTTTTATAAACACTGAACTATGAAATAAAAGAAGATGAAGAAAATCAACTTTCAAAGCAAAAGGAAGAAACACATTCACAACTGTGTGAAATGTGCAGTGCATTAATGGAAGAGTTGTCAGGTGAACGAGTGGAGGGCACAGGGACATTTGAAGATCTCGGGCCCACTTCTCATGCAACCGTTACTAGAATAATAATCAAACTGGTAAAATTGTGAGAGCAGTAACGTAGGCTTTGGTACCCTGGTGTCTGTCTTCTGTGATTTTTTGCAGGTATCTTCATTATCTTGTTCTCTGTTCCCACTCCTGACTCTCAGCGTCTTCCTCCATTTTGAGATGGAAGAGAGATCAAGTCAGCAGTTGCAGAGACCTAAAGCTCAGAAGATGTACTTTTGTGTCATTCATGCTTCAGGGATTGTGTCGACTTCAGGAAACTGACTTACCCCTTCCTGGGACAGCTCCCATCCAAAGGCTAATCAATGCCAGGGCACCATCTCAGTGTTTCTCAGGATAACTCTCAAGACTCATCTGGCTTCTGAGCTTCCCATGGACTGGCTGAGCCTGTCATTAGCTCCACGTTGTGGCTCAACCATTTTCTTTTTCCATTCTTGCTCCTTTCTCCTCCTTATCTCAGTTGTGGATGCCAAGGACAGTCAATAAACATCCTGCATACCAAACTTTATCTTAGAGTCTGCTTCCCAGGGAATCCCACTTGCAGAATGCTCCCTCATCTCATTCTTGTTTCAGCTATGCTCTTGGGTTCCCTATTTCCTGGTATTCTGATGATACCTGCTCCTACCTTCCCTGCAAATAACGACTTGTTATCTTCAGAGTTTTCCACAATCTGCCATCCAGCTGTTGTCTGTTGGATTCACCATCAGGAAACACCCTCCAGTTACCCAACGAATCCTTGTGGGCCTAGGCTCTATTTTGGAGGGGGCTGGCATCAGCATTTCGGGACAGGGTGAGGACCACACCCCTTGTCAGGGATGATGAACAGCAAGAATGTGTGGTGGTAACGTACCAAACTATTCATTGGGTCTGCTGAAGTGGAGTAACTGCAGTCCAACACAGAAGATATGACATGTCACCTATGTACACAGGCACCAGCTGAAGTCCTCTGAGTGAGACTTTGAACTGCTGAGCCATTGCTGAACTACCAGCAAGGCTAATAGAATTGGTAAAGTCTCAGATGAAACTTGAATAAGAAATAAGATACATGGTTTGGGTTTTTTCTTTCAAAATGGCTGCTTTTTATACAGATTTATTCAAATTTTTGAACTTGTCACAGTACATATAAATGTGTGTGTGTATATATATGTATATATATAAAATTTTATTATTTACTTACTAATATTTAATTATCTTAAATTAAATTTGAAGTTGTCCATAGGTAATTTACTTTCTTAGTTGATTTATATTGTTCATAAGGTGTCCTGTAAACTACTTCTTTGGTTTAATTTCCGGAAATGAATATTTACTAAATAAATATGCAGAGGAGAAAATGGCCAGACTATGATACTGATGTTGTGGTTTGAATTCCTAGGTCCAGCTGAACCTAAAGACCTACCACCTACGCTTTTTAGATACATGAGCCAATACATTCTCTATTTTGTTTGTGCCAGGTTGAGCTGTGTTTTCAATAAAAGAACTTGTAGTCAGAAGAAGCCTGGTATACAATATGACCTTGGGTGAGCTATTTATTTCCCAAGTAGCAAAACATTAACACTATGAGTGCTACTACATCATAGGTAGCAGATAATACCATAGTTCCCCAAGAATTTCTATCTTAGTCTAGGCCACCTAAATTCCAACTGCCAGCATTTCAGTCTCTGCCTGCAGTCTTCTCAGCTAGACCAGGGTCTGCCCCACTTTACTTGCAGTAAGACAGGCCCCTGAGCAGCCCTCAAATAATAACTGGTATGTAAATTTCCTAGCTCCCTCAGCCCCCTGGGGGGTCACTCAAAAGTTATTGTTCTGTGCTGTCCCCAAAAGTACCCCAATAGGGTGAAGCTTTAGTTGTCCTCAGTGCTAACCTGCCTTTCAACCAACTTGCCCTCAGTCAGCTTCCTTCCTTTCCTGTCTCCCTTCCCTATTCCCCCACCAGTATTTCCAAGGACCTCATCCCCCAAACTTCTGGCACTCACCATCCTGTCTCAGGGTCTGCTTCTAGGGGGATCAAAATGAAGAAAGTTACACCCAATGAAAGGACATTGCCAAATTTTAATTTTCAAGTGGTTTAAACTCAAGTCTTGCTGCAGATTTCCAAGTGTCAAAGCTGATGTTGAACTCTTCATTTTATTCTATACACAGTTACATTTATTTTAAAGGTAGTGCTACAAAAAATATCCTCTTCAGTGGATTCTGCAGCTATCCTTTGATATTCTTTATCCTTTCATAAAGGACCTGTAAAAACAGCTGGAAGTGTGTGTGCATTTATAGAATCAATTACATAAACAGCATCAATGTGAATGAAGCTGGAATATATTTCCCACATGATGACTGAGAATCCCACAGAACTCTGTTGGGAGGAAAAGTATTTACTGTGGTTTACAGAGGGTCTTGCACAAGGGAAGATGAGGAATAAGATGCCTCTTAATGAGCCAATCCGCAAGTCTAAAAACTAACTGCACCTAACACAAGACTGTGAGTGGCAACCACAGCTCCAAAACAAAGAGGAAACGCCATATGTTTCCAGTGTTGGAAGATGGCTGGGCCTCTCTGGTCTTATCAGTGACACCTGCTCTCCCAGCTGGGGAGCATTACTGGTGGTGTCATCTTCAAAAGCGAAGGACAGCAAACACAATTCAAAGAAAAGCCAGAAATATGGGCAGATGAGACTGGTGGCTTGATTAGCAGGTCCCCATACTGAGGGAGCTTTGCTGGAGCTGTACTGTCCTCTGTTTCCTGTGCTGGTAGTCCCCAGCACTCACCTTGGCAGTGACCCAGCACTTGCCCAGTTGTTTCAGAGGGCCTCTCTCACCACGACCTTCTCGTTGCTCCCCCACTCCACTACTCTGACCCATAAGTACAGTATCTAGTGTTCACTTAACGCCATGCAGTGGACTCTGGGGTATAATTTATTGATGTTCTCAAACCTATTTGCTCCTCTATTTCAACTAATTTCCATTGTTGCATATAGAATCAAATAAAACTGGAGTTGCAGACCTCCTTAAAAATAAAATAATAAGCCCTAGCCTGGTGGCTCAGGTGGTTGGAACATAGTCCCATTCATCAAAAGGATGCAGGTTTGATCCCTGGTCAAGGCACATACAGGAGGCAACCAATCTTTGTTTCTCTCTCTCTCTCTCTATCTTTCCCTCTCCATTTCTCTCTCTCTCAAATTAATAAACATATCCTCAGGTGAAGATTTAAAAATGAATAAATAAAATAAAATATTAATGTAAATATATAAACAAACATATACATCCTAGATAGCTAGATGATAAATAACTAAGGAAATGCAGTAAAATTTATTTTTTCCAGCTTTGTTGAGTTATAATCAACATGTAACATTGTATAAATTAAGATGTACAACCTATTGAGCCCTGGCTGGTGTGGCTCAATGGACTGAGTGCTGGCCTATGAACCTAAAGGTTGCCAGTTCGATTCCCAGTCAGGGCGCATGCCTGGGTCACAGGCCAAGTCCCCAGTCGGGGGCATGCAGGAGGCAACTGATTGATATATCTCTCACACATCGATGTTTCTCTTCCTCTCTTTCTCCCTCCCCTCTCCTCTCTCTAAAAATAAATAAATAAAATCTTTTAAAAAATAAAAAAAAGTACAACCTATTTATTTGATACACTTATATATTACAAAATGGTTACCACCATAACATTAATTAATACCGCCATCACATCACATATTACCATTTCTTCTTTGTGGTGAGAACATTTAAGATCTACTCTCTTATCAACTTTGAACTATATAATACAGTATTGTTAACTATAATTACCATGCTGTACATTAGATCCCTAGAACTTATTCTTCTTGTAACTACCAGTTTGTAACCTTTAACCAACATCTCTCCACATTCCCCATCCCAGCCCCTGGCAAACCTTACTTTACTCTCTGTTTCTGTGAGTTTGTAAATGCAGTAACATTTTAACAATGGGGGAATATGGGTGAAGAGTATATAGAGTTTTTTTTAGACTATTCTGGCAACTTTAAGTCTGAAATTTTTTTTAAATTAAAAATTAAAAAAGGAACATAATCAACTATAAGAGCACAGCTATAATTATGACCATAGTTGAGAATATTTTTTAATTATTAAAAACCTATTTGTAAGGGCAAAACACCTAAAATTTTATAACAGGTTTTTTTTTTTGCTTTAAAAAAATTATTTTATTGTCATGCAATTACAGTTGTCTGCATTTACCCCCCACTACTCCCCACCTCCACCCCAGCCATCCCCACCTCCCTCCCTTGCTTCCACCGCTCCTTGGTTTTGTCCATGTGTCCTTTATAGGAGTTCCTGAAAACCCTCCCTCTCTTCATCCAATTATCCCCTCCAACCTCCCCTCTGGTTACTGTCAGATTGTTCTTAATTTCAATGTCTGTGGTTATATTTTGCTTGCTTGTTTGTTTTGTTTATTAGGTTCCACTTAAAGGTGAGATCATACGGTATTTGTCCCTCACCGCCTGGCTTATTTTGCTTAGCACAATGCTCTCCAGTTCCATCCCTGCTGTTGCAAAGGGTAGGAGCTCCTTCTTTCTTTCTGCTGCATAGCATTCCATTGTGTAAACATACCACAGTTTTTTGATCCATTCACTTACTGATGGGCACTTAGGTTGCTTCCAACACTTGGATATTATAAATTGTGCTGCTATGAACATTGGGGTGCATAGGTTCTTTCGGACTGGTGTTTCAAGGTTCTTAGGATATAATCCCAGCAGTGAAATTGCTGGGTCAAAAGGCAATTCCATTTTTAGTTTTCTGAGGAAATTCCATACTGTTTTCCACAGTGGCTGCACCAGTCTGCAATCCCACCAACAGTGCACCAGTGTTCCCTTTTCTCCACATCCTCTCCAACACTTGTTGTTTGTTGATTTGTTTATTATGGCCCTTCTGACTGGTGTGAAATGGTATCTCATTGTGGTTTTAATTTGCATCTCTCTGATGGCTAGTGATGCTGAGCATCTTTTCGTATGTCAATGGGCCCTCTGTATGTCCTCCTTGGAGAAGTGTCTGTTCAAGTATTTTGCCCATTTTTTAATAGGGTTGTTTGTCTTCCTGGAGTGGAGTCGTGTGAGTTCTATATATATTTTGGAGATCAAACCCTTGTCTGAGGCATCATTGTCAAATATGTTCCCATATAGTTGGTTCTCTTTTCACATGTTTTCTTTTTCTTTACTTTTCCTTTTTATCGAAGTGAGATTCACATAACACAAAAGGAACCATTTCAGTGGGAATGATTCAGTACTTGACAAAGTTGTTCAACCAGCACCTTTATCTAGTCCAAGACATTTCATCACCCCAATAGGAAACTTTATATCCATTTAGCAGTTATTTCCCATCTCCACCTTCTCCAAACCTCTGGCAATCTGTTCTGTCTTTTTGAATTTGCCTATTGTGGCATTTCATATATAGGGGATCATTTAGTTTTTGTCTGTCATGTCTGGCTTACTTCATTTAACATGTTTTCAAAGTTCATCCATGTTGTGGCATATATTAGTATTTCATTCCTTTTTATGGCTAAATAATATTCTATTATATAGATATATGACCATTTACTTATCCATTCATTTGTTGGTAGATCTCTGGGCTGTGTCCTCCATGTGGCAATTATGAATAGCGTGAACACAGGTGTACATTCATTCATTAGAACATCTGAAACCTTGATGTTTGTTAAAGTCTTTTGATAAAACAAAAACTCATGCCTGAAGCATGCCTAAACTTAAACTTCTCAGATACTTAAGTAAATTCTCTTTTGTGCTTGACCTAGTTTGGATTGATTTGCTGTTGAGTTGAAAGAATCCTGACTGCTACAAAACTTTTAAATTATCTTTCAAAATACAGTCTTTTGGAGCTATGGGGGGAAAAGTCTGTTCATGAAGAACACCTTTTTGAAACAAGGCCAAGTAAAATTTTCTGAAGCTCAAAGGTCTCTTGTCCTCAAGAAACTTGAAATGAATAGGAATCTGAAACATTTCTGAACTAGAAGAATGAGCTCAGATAAGCACAGAACATTCCTGAACTATGTCTACCACCACAACAGCATAATCATAACAAAGAGTCTTGAACCAAAAGCTTTTTGTGTGTGCCAGGTTTAAATAAATTCATAGCACTTTATTCGTGAAAGAATTACAATTTTAAAAACCAGAACTTTTCTAAATCAATGGGCAAATATTTTTAGCAACTCTTCCGAACAGAAGTCCCCAAACACAAATGCTGTTCTTTCTTCTTTCACCATTTGCTTCCTGCCATCCATCTTTCATCTCTTGTGGTCATAGGAATTTTAGTGTTTTCTTTTCAAAAGGCTTCTAGGAATTGCCTTTGGTTTACTTGATGAAATCTTGCACCACATATACTTCTTCAAAAGGACATTGTTTCATCTGATTTCTGTTGAAGAAAAACCAAAGTAATTGGAGAATTTATCTGCTGACAACCTATCTTCCACTTAAAAAAATATTTCATCACCTTCAGTTTATTTTGATCTTGGGTTCCATGACTCACCCAGTTTATTAGGATACAAATTTGATCTGAGTTCTGTCCAGCTTCCCTCCATGTAACTGATGTAGTGGATCAACAATGGAGTTTGTATCTCCTTCAGCCTCTTGTACCTCTCTATTCTTTTCCTCTTCCCTCAGGGCTTCTGTGGATTGAACCAATCAAATCCCTGATTTCAAGAAATGTGATATTGGTACAAGACATTCTAATGCAATCTGGCCTGTTCAACTGAGCTGAGGTAAATTTAAGAACTATCATTTATGGGGGGAACCATGTTTGGCTATATGGTCAATGAACATGGTCTGAAAAGTAAAAGGCCAGAGCACAGGAGAGGACAAAAAGGAGGGGGAGGAGCAGGGAGCAAGGAGACAGGGTGGTGATTGGGAGGTCAAGTGAAAGAAGAGGGAGACAGAGAAAGCGAAGAAAGGGGGGAGATTTCCTTGGCTTATACAACTGAGAAGACAAAAGAATCTCATTTCCAGTAGACTTGATTAAGAGGATCCATGATAACCCCAAGGACCTCTTTTTTTTTGCATCTCTTCATTATGACAAGGTCAAGATGGTTGCCACAAGCCCTCAGAGCTGTATTTTTTCTTTTTTTCACTCAAAAGGAAAGAAGTCCAGAATTCCCACTAGTCCCATAGAAGTCCAGAAGTCCCATGAATCATGCTTATTAGACAGACATAGGTTACATGCCCATCTCTGCATCAACAATTGTGGCAAGTGGGATGGATTATGCTGATTGGATGACTCTAGGTCACATGTCCCACCCCTACAGTTAGAGCTAGAGTCAGCATCCCCAGATCCATACTGATCCCCAAGTAGAAACCTGGGACTATTGGTAAGGCGGTAGAAGGGAAGTGGACCCTGGAAAGGGAACCAATTAAGGTTCATCTTCTTTTTTGGCCAGATACCTCCGTATCTTTATAATTATTTCCAATCTATATTGTTTTCTGATACAACTAAAGAATGTTAACTAAAGATATCTTATTAGAACAGTAAAAAGAGAAAAACTAATGGTGGCCTAAGTTTCAGGGAAAGGTTGAACACAGTGGGGTTGCATCACATGGACATTCAGCTTCTACAAAAAGACAATAACAGTTTAAATTGCTTCGGTGGGTCTGCCCACTGTTTCATTTTACATCTAAGATGGCAGATGTGAGTAACTCTTCCCTCAGCCCAGCTGGGTTCTGTCTTTCCTCCCATGGTATGAATATGTTTCAAACATAATATGATTCAGGAATGCATTTCATTAAAGATGACCCTACACCAGCTGCAGCTTTGACCAGTACTCAACAAAAGGAATAGAAATAGTTGAAGGAAAAACTGACTGAGCGGTACTTATTATGCATATTTCTGGAGGACTTTCAAGGTAACTTTCCTAAAAGATTCTTTAAGGAACATTTTCCTAAAACATTTTTGAGGGAAATATTGATGACATTAAATAGGACTCCATCATACCAAGACAGATAACTATCACCCATGAGAAGCAATGGAAGCTGAACAGTGGGAGGACTAGGATATCACTGTGCCTGTGAACATGACCATTCTGATGGTTTGGTCTATATTGAACAATTATTAAAGTGAATTTTAGCACTTTGCATGTTTAGTATTTAATACACATGGTGAAATAAATATGGTTGTTTTAGGCAAAACAGTCATGCACATTGACAAATCTTGGTAGATAATCTGGACCCAGAATGCTCTTAGGGGCATTTATGATGGTTTAGGGGACAGAGAGAGAGGTGTCCTAACATCTAATACTACGTCTGCTGTGAACTGTTTGTGTGATCTGGGAATGTTTTGTAATTTCTCTGAATCTCAGGTTCCCCCTGTGAAATAAGGAGAAAACAGCTTACTCTATTTGTTTTTCTAAGTTCTTAAAAACCAGTGGCTGTGCTTTCCTGGTCAATTGCTAGGTATCTTTTAGGGCAGAATGAGCACTATACAGAAGGAAAAATATTCAGATGGAAAAAACATGTCGGTGCCTCCAGAGATATTCCATGAACAGTTTATCCTGCTTAATGTACCCTCGGATGTTAAAAATAGAGCTAAGTACAAAAAGCCTAACCCAACAGTAAGCACAGATTCTCCAGAATTCTACAACAATCCTAATGAAGATGATATTTCTAGTGCTGTGTTGCCAGCTCACAAAATCTCAAGAAAGGTATAAATTATGAAAAATTGTCTCTGCTTTCCAGAGCAAAGCCTAATGCTAAATCCAACAATGAAAGAGACATTGGGAGCCAACCACCCAGCTGTAAATTTTCCAAGCAGAAAAAGTAAGTATAATGGGACCTACTTATGGTGAATACAGATATTGTAATGCAGTGAAGTGGAGTGAGGCTTAGATTGTACTAGGCAGACCTCAGTTCTGGGATTACTGAACCTCTCTGGTGAAGCTGTTTTACAATTTTAAAATGAAAAATTTATATCTTTGCTACTACATCAGTCTAAATCCCGTCCTCAGGTAGCCATGTGCCTCTCTCAAGAGTCTGACAAGGTTTATGAAGCTGAGAACCTGTCCTCTGTCCACTAAAGGGACTGTTTTCACCATTTCCTATTGTTCTAAGGGATGGAGCTAAAAATACGTATCTCCAGAAACCCAGCGATTCCTCTCTTATGTGCTGAGCAAAATGATGTGAATGTCCACTCCAGACACATCAAGGATGTTTATAGCAGTGCTATTTGTAATAGCTCCAAAGTGGAAACAGGTTGGTCTTTAACTTTTCAGCTTTATTCGCTATTATTTTAGCATCTGAAAACTATAGGAAATGAGATTAGTTGTATAGAACCCAAGGAGAATGACTGAAAATTCAGTTAAAGGGAAAGCTTTATCTGTTTCTAGAATGACTTACAAGATATGCGTGTGCTTGTGTGTGTGTGAAATGTAATGTTTTCAATAAACTTGCACCCTGTGCCATGGGATAACATTACCAGCAAAGTTGTTAAGAACTGACACCATTTGGCTGTCTCAGAAAACAATAAATAGGAAGGAACATAAGTCTCCCTGCGCTAATGTAAGTACAGATGGACTTATGTATTGATACCTGGGAACCTTGGGGATCTCAACTACAGGAGATACAACTTGGCAGCTACTTTCACTCTCTGACTTCAGAGTTCCACGGTGGCTTATTTCTGCATCTTTCTACCCACATCTGTTTCATTTCTTTTCTCTTTGATGCCTGAATCTTCAATTGCTTATTCCAACATTTTACCAATCAACCTCAAACGATGGCTTTGGCCTGAATCTATGTGACCCTCTAGCCTGGCCGATTGACTTTTTTCTCTCCCCTAGGAGCTACTTCATAGACACTCAATAAACATTAATTTACTTGATAGACAATAAATTCCCATAAATCATTCAATAATTAACTTTCCTTCCCCATTCAGAGAATAAACATGATTTGACTAGAAAAAAAGTTTGTTGGATAATATATTTTTTTGCCTGCCCTCCACATACGTCAGGTAGGAAAAAAAAAAAAATTTCGAGTTGAGTGAGGCACACTTTTAGAGAGCCTTCAGACACTTTCATGCCAATTTGGCAAATCTACAAGATTGAAACAGGTCATTCTTTTTCTTAAATCAACATACTCTTGTGTCCATGAAAAAATTTTATTTCCACATCCCAACAGTTGCAATTTATAACTATTATATGGTAAAAGAAAGACTAATAAAAATTATTCAACTCTCAACCTCAGAGTGAGGGCTTTGGTTGCCCTTTATGTTAACTCTGTTGTAAAGAAAAGTCTAACTCTTTGACTGGGAATGAGTTGAAGATGCATGTAACTTAAATGGTCAGTTTTCTGGTGATGAGTGGTGGGTTACTGTAGAAGCATAAAATAGGATGAGGTCAGTGACCCTTAGTACATGTTCCAGAGGTCCACAGACCTCTGCCATTTTCCACTGGTCCACAGACTAGCTCTACAGGGTAAGTAGCTGTAAGACCATTCTGTGTCCATACCCCACCCCAACTCCCTACTCCCATCCATTCTTCACCTCTCCTTTCCCTCTTCTATGCCTGGGAGTCTGACACTTGCTGACCAGAGCTCCTTGTAGCTACTTCTTGTTGGGTTTTGCCAATAGGAGCCACTGGTAGTACTGCCTTTAGACCCAGACAATACCCTGGGCCTGATACTTTAGAGAGCATCACACATCATAGACACATGCCAAAAAAAAAAAAAAAGGGGTTAAAGTACACGACATCTCTGTCATTCAGGAGAGAGAACTATCATCAGTGCAGACAATGCTTGGAGTGTGGGAAAACTTGATGGCAGAGCCCTTAGATGAAAAAAAAAATACACTGATTAACTTGTTAAATCCTTTCCCTCTACAGAAATGCAATAGGTATTTAAATAATAAAGTACTGTTTCCTGGCAGTGCTGAGTATCCATTTTCTTGTTTCCCATCGGATATTGCAATTTATGTAGAGAAGTGCTCACTATGTAGGATGGTATTTACAGGAGTAAATGACAGCTGAGGAATGTTACATGTTGTGTATATGCACGTAGTGATATCCGCCGAACAAAGCATAATACTGATTCTTTACACTTGGCAACTGGATGGACACCAAATACTAAAACTATGAATAAATTTATGTTATAAAAATATTTTAAAGGTTTTATTCAATTTAAAAATCAAATAGAAATTTGACATTTATATAGTTTTAATTTAAATTTGAAACTAATCATTTTTTTAAAACAATTTAATGCATTTGGAATATTTTAGAAGAAAAAATTTCTGAAACAAAGTATAAAAAATAGAGGGGAAAAAGATGGCGGCGAAGTAGGAGGGAGCGGGATCAGCTTCCTCCAGCCCACTGGAGGGATATCTGGCTGATTTTCCGAGGAGTGGAGTGATCGCCCACCAGTATCCCAGGAAGACTGACGACCAGGATTGCACATAAAACTGAAAGATCAGCCGGTAGGGAGACTGCTTTGGAGGGAAGGGGTCCCTTGGGTCTCGGGGGAGCCGGGAGGTCTGCAGATCCAGTAGCAGCAGCTTCCCAGTTTGCTCCAGGATCCATGGGAGGGAACTGGATTGGGGTGTGTGAGTAGCCAAAGCAGACGCGCGCGTCAGTTGGAAGAGCCTCGGTCCCCAGCAGTCTGGAGGTTGGTTTGTACGTGAGGACTGATCTGCAGAGGCTGGCGATCCCAGCAGGAGAAATTGGAGACTGAACTGAAAGGGAAACCCAGGCCCGGAGATCCGGGATCGGGCGCGCACCCAGTGGAGCCAGTCGGGGGCGGCTGGCATTGGTGCCCGACTGGGCACCCAGGCCTGCGGCTTGCAAGCCCCGAATCCAGAGACAAAAGCGATCTGTGAATGCAGGGGCACGGAGCTCACTCCTGGAGGGCCTGAGACACAACCCAGACCTGCGGTGCTGAGTCCCTCCGTGGGGGAGAAACAGAGGAGCTACATCGAGCCCCACTGAGGGGAGACACAGACCTCATAAACTCTGACTCAGGGTGGGGGTCAGGCGGCCCAGAGGAAGTGCTGCAAACTCCCGGCAACTCGGCTGGAGGCAGGATGGCAGCTGAGAGTGCAGCCCAGGAAGACAGCAGGAGAAGTCTGATATCTTCCCAGCCTGACGCTGTTGAAGCCAGCCAACAAAAGTCTTTTTTTTCTTTCTTTTGTTTTCTCTTTGTTTCTTTGCTTGTTTTTCCCCACCCTTCTTCCTATCTGTCCCCCTATATTTTTTTAACTCCTTCTACATTCCCTTCATTTGGTATTCCTAGTTTTCTCTTCCTTTTATTTCCTATTTTTTATTATTTTTTATTTTATGTTATTTTCAAATTATTTTTTCTTTATCTTTCTTTTTCCTTTTCTTTTGCTTTCTTTTCCTTCTTTATCTCCCATCCCCTCTCTTCTTTATCAACAGGTGAGACATTAAAACCTGGAAATGTGAAGAGGATAGAGTGGGATCCAGACAAGAGTCAGCCCAAAAAACAGAGACAGTGACACCAAATTAACTTCGCTGCTTCAGAGAACTTGACAGATCAATTTAAGAACCAGAGAATAGCAAGAAGAATCCCACAAACAATGGGAAGACAAAGAAACAATTCCCAAATGAAAGGAAAGGAGGAAGCCCCAGAAAGAATATAAATGAAACAGAGGCAAGCCAACTATCATATATTGAGTTCAAAGCATATGTTATCAGGCAGCTCAAGAAACTCGAGAAGCTTGATGAACTCACAGAAAACTACCTGAAACTACATGGAAACTATAATGAACTCACTGCAAACTATGTCAACAGGAAAAAGGAAATAGAAACTATTCACAAGGGCCAAGAGGAAAGGAAGAATACAATATCTGAACTGAAGAACACAATAGAAGGAATCAAAAGCAGGCTCGATGAGGCAGAGGACCGGATCAATGAGCTGGAGGACAAGGTTGAAAAAAGCACCCAAAAAGAGCAAGAACAGGAAAAGAGGCTCAGAAAGAATGAAGAGGTATTAAGGGAAATGCAGGACAACATGAAACGTAACAATATTCGTATAATAGGGATACCAGAAGGAGAGGAAGAGCAGCAAGGGATGGAAAACCTGTTCGAAAAAGTAGTGATGGAAAACTTCCCTAATCTGATGAGAGAAAAAGCCACACAAATCCAGGAAATACAGAGAGTCCCATTCAAAAGGAACCCTAACAGGCCCACTTCAAGACACATCATCATTAAAATGGCAAAATTCCAAGACAAAGAGAGAATCCTAAAGGCAGCGAGGCAGAAACAGGAAGTAACATACAAGGAAACCCCAATAAGGCTAGCAGCTAACTTCTCAATGGAAACACTCCAAGCCAGAAGGGAATGGCAAGAAATATTCCAAGTAATGAGAACCAGAGGCCTGCAACCAAGACTACTCTACCCACCAAGGCTCTCAATCAAGATAGATGGCCAAATAAGGAGCTTCCAAGACAAAAGAAGTCTAAAAGAATACACCTCCACCAAACCAGCTCTGCAAGAGATCCTAAAGGGACTGATTTAAGTGAAGGAAGAGAAAGAGAGAGAGTGAGGAACACAGGTACAAAAAAAAATGGCAATGAATAAGTACCTATCAATAATAACCTTAAACGTAAATGGATTAAATGCTCCAATTAAAAGACATAGAATAGCAGAATGGATAAGAAAGCACGACCCACACATATGCTGCTTACAAGAGACCCACCTCAGGACAAAAGACTTACACAGACTGAAAGTGAAGGGCTGGAA
>PVJI01017939.1:0-34461 GCA_004026765.1 Micronycteris hirsuta
TCACAGCTGTTCTTTCTTGAGAGAAAATTTACCCACAGACTACTTGGTTCCTCCTAAGCCAGCAAAGATGTGGATAGAACTAGAGTTGGGCCTTGCCAGTGACCATAGGAAAAGGTCGGTTGGAGAAAGCAGGCCCTGAGGGGGGAGAGCTAACTCCTAGGAGGGAGGGGACAAAGAAGGGCAGTCCCAGAACACACACACACTGACCATTCTTCCCCAGTGGAATACTCGCTGCCTGACCTCTCTGGCGGCCAGTGCTGGCAGCTTGCCCAGCCTCCCACACAGGCATTCTCCTTAGGGCACTGCCCCATATGCCAGCCCAGCACAGCCTGCTAGGGCCGAGTGTCCCCCGTGCTTGACCCCTTCCCTGAGCGCATCCACTCCATGTTCTTCCCTGCCTCTCCCGCTCTCGTCTATCCTCTCTCCTGTGTTCTTGGAACCGTGACCAGCCCCACCATCTTTCCTGCTTCCTCACCAGAAACCTCATCATCAAACTTGACCTCTCCCTTCCTTCTCCCCCAAGACAACCTTCTGCCATTAGTCAGAAAGCCTTGCACAATGGACCCCTGCCCAACGGCCTCAACTCTGCCACTGGACTCAGCAAGGCCCCATCCTTCTCACATGGACCACATCACTGTCATAGCTCCCTAGCCAGGCTTTTTTTGGGTCATCTCTGACCCTGTCCTACCAGAATCATCTTCCTAAAATACACATCAGTCTCCTCGTCCGGACCTCTGCTTACCCCATTGCTCACAGGGGAAAAACAAAAGTCAAACTCCTTAAACAAGCATTCAAGTCACTCCCAGATCTGACCCCCGACTCACCTTGGCTGCCTTCCTTTCCCTGGAACATGCCATCCACTTTCCCTTCTGTGTTTTTTCTCTGCCTCCCGTGTCCCCCCCACCCCACACACAGGCTTCAGAGTCCAGCTCAGACATCACCCACTCTGTGTAACCCAGGCTTGAATCTGCACCTCACTCAGAAAACCCAGGAGTTAAGTCTGGATTACCGGTCACCTCCCCAGCCTAGCTCAGAGTAGGCCCCATGAAAGTCTGTTACATTCCTCCTGTTCCTCCTTCCTCAGATCCTGCCAACTCCACTGCCTCCCAGGACAGACCTCTTTCATGCTGGCTCCACAGATGTCATGTTTTTAATTGTGAGACTGTGTGTGAGCATGTCTGCGTGAAGCCCCTGTGAGTGTGTAACAACTGTGTGTGAAGGTATGAGATATTGTGAGCATATGAGTGTGAAAATGTGTGTGGATATACTTGTGTGAGGGTATGAGATTTGCGGGCACAAGTGTGGGAGAATGTGGGTTAGGGTGCCTGTGTGAAAGTGAGGATATGTGAGCATATCTGTGTGCAGGTAAGTGTGAGAGAGTGTGTATGTGAAGATATATCATGTAGTTTGCACATGGGTATGTGACAATGTGTAGGTGAGTGTGTGAGTGAGTGTTGGCAAGGCTGCTTTCCAGTACAAACCCTGCATTTCCCTAACCCCCTGGTTATTTCTACAGTCAGAATGTCTGTGTGTCCGTCAATAGAACAGAGTCACGCAAAGCTACACACCTTGTGTAGCGTTTGTTTCTACCTCCCTGAGAGTGCATGGGGCCGAGGGGAAGCAAGAGGCCGTCACAAGGCCCATGAGTGACACGCCCTTTGGTCCTGAGGGTACAAATAACACTCAGACATGTCCAGGTGACTTGCCTGGTTGGGAGTGTGTTCTTCTCACATGATAAATTAATGTTTAATGAGCACTTGCTGTGTGCCAGGCAGTTGACTTAGCAGCAACAAATAAACTCTCAGAGGCAGTTACTCTTATCATTTCCATTTTTCAAATTAAAAAAAAAAAACCCTTACGGCACAGAGTAGTTAAATAACTTGCCCAGAGTCACACAGCTAACAAGTGACGGAGCTCAGATTCAACCCAGAATGTGTGACAATAACACTCATGTGTGTGACTACCAGCTTCACTGCCAGAAATGGCTGTTTCAGAGTTCTGTCCTGCCCACGTCACTGAGATCTGAGATAAAAATGTGTGTGTGTGTGCGCGCGTGCATGACTCAGTGACCAGAAAACAAAAACGGGGCAGCTTGGGCAGGTGCCGGAGAGAAGAACAGAAGAATGGGAGCCAAAGAGCGGTCTCGTGGTTCGCAAATGATCAGCTACACGAGTCTCCAAAAAGCGCCCTGGCTGGATGGGAGCTGAGCGCCGGTGACCTGGGCCAGGAGGATCAGCCTGACACCAAGGGAATGCCAGATGGACTAAAAGCAGCAACAATTTATTCCTGGTTGAGGCCAAGCTGCTTGGAGTTGTGGGGTCAACAGATGTCAGAGCAGGGTGGGGCCTCAGAGGCCCAAGCTATCAATCGGCCCATTTCTGGTGGAAGGAGCGCTTCCAGAGGCATAGCAGCCCTGCTTCTCAAAATGAGGCCCAAGGGCCACAGCCAGCAGGGTACCCCAGAGAGCTCACTAAATTGTAGATTCCTGGGCTCCACCCTACAGAGTCACGGTCTCTGGGACGTGACCTTGCAAGCTCCCCTGGTGGTTCGCTCTGCTTTCAAACCTGAGGCCCACCCACCTTCAGAAATGCAGAGCTGTCTGTCTTAGACCAGGCGCCCCAGAAGCAGACCCTAAGAGGAGAATTCTTGCACAATGATTTATTATGAAAGTGCCCTCTAGAAGGGCCAATGAGGGAATGGGGGAGCAGGACAGGAAGGGAGAAGCAGAGCAAAGGGTAGGCTCAGAGAGAGTCCTGGAAACAGAAGCCTCTGCCTGGTCCCCCAGAGTCAGGATTCCAGGGTCAGCCACTCAAGTCCTTCGAATATCAACACCTTGAGTCTATCTAAGACTTTGTTAATGTGAGGGGTCAAAACTGTGTTTCTACTGGTGAAATGAGTGACTTGTTTATTAGCATGGAGAAGTTTTGTGAAATTAGACATTCACAATATATAAATTGGCTAACGTAGTTTAGAAACACTACTTGTATGAAGAAGTGTACGCCTTGCATGAAGAGGTGTAAAAACCCAAAGAGACCTGGGCCTACGCCTAGGACAGCTTCAGGGACTTGGCCCCTAACCGACCCTGTGTCCAGCCATCGGACAAAAGGTTTCCTTATGGTGTGATGCTGATTGTCAGCATAATAGGAGCCTGCCTTTGGAACTGTGTGGCTTCCACCTGGAGTAAACTTTCTGCAGGAGTCAGAGCATCTATGAGTCACATAAGCTAACAGAGCACATATGCAATCGTGCCTCTTGGACCATGAATGCTCGTTGGAGGTACAAATCTGGTCTGAGACTTGCTTTCATTAGAACATGGTGGCAGGAATGAAAAGGAACAGCTGACCTAACCCAACTCGAACTTCCTTGCCTCTACCATTAACCGCCAAAGCATCCAAGCGTTGCGCTTGAGCACATGAACTCAGGTTGGCTGTGGTGGGAAGGACAACCTGGGAGTGACACGGTTAACATGGGGGGAGCAAAAGGTATCTGCAGGTGTTCACAATGGCGGGTGGGGTTCTAGACCATCTACCTCAGATCACCCAAGGAGCGGAGCTTGTTAAAAAGTAAATTCCGGAGCCCCTCCCAAGATCTACGGAATCATAATTAGTAGGGGCGGTGCAGGCTGGTATGGTCTAGAAAGCAAGCACCCCAGTGGTTTTCTGCACAGTAAAATTTGCAAACCACTGCTAAGGAAAGTTCTTTTCAGTTCCCCATCCTCACCACCCCCAAGGTCAAAGCTCATAGCTGGTTGGTGGATCTCCAAGTTTTTTCTCGATTGCACCTCTGGGACTACTTTTGATGAAAAGAAAGCTGCTCAGGAAGCAGAAGTTCTCGGAAATAGGGGGGCTGTAGTTTGTGGACTCCACTATTAAGAATTCAAGCACCTCCCATTGGCCACCTGGTGCCCACTCCCCAAGCCAGACCCGGGTCTGCCCACCCTGAAAGCTCAGGTGCCCACCATGGCCACCATTCAGCAACTGGGAGAAAGGCGGTACTTGATGGAGAACATAGGCTTGGATGGACTTGCGGAGGCAGCAGTAGCGGGAACGCCTGTGTGAGGAAAGGGTGCGATGGTCAACGTTTGAAGAAACTGTGCTTGCTTCGGCAGCACATAAACTAAAGTTGGAACGATACAGAGAAGATTAGCATGGCCCCTGCGCAAGGATGATACGCAAATTCGTGAAGTGTTCCACGTTGTTTAAGGGGGAAAAAATTGAAGAAACTTCAGATAAGGGCAGAAACACTCAGCTCTGCATCTCCACAAACAATGCTCTGGTCCCACTTCGGGGATGGGACGGGAAAGGAAAAATGCAATAGAAGATAGTAAGAGGTGGAAAACCAGCGGGGAGATGCATAATGAACAATGCCAGCTGCACTTAGATCTTTGAAAAGGCAGAATAAAACTTTCATCCTTACTTTTGATGGCAATTAGCTGTGAGAATAAACCAGCTTAGTTCAAGCCTCCACATTGCTTTTTTCTTTTCATTATTGTGCTCAATTATCTTTATCACAAGCATTTTACAGGCAAGTATTTCAAAGTGTTGGTTTAATTAGGATCAACCCTTTGGTTAGTAAATGAATGTGCTTTTGCAAATAAATAAATAAGAATCCACGCAGGAGGCAAGCACCCAACAGAGCTTCTAGCTATTATCCCAACAGGAGAGTTATTATTCAGGTACTGCTCATAGGACTTTGTGAAGTTCTAACATCTTTATGACTGCTCCCACATTTAGTAAAACAAAAATGCAAGCAGGTAGAATGGGAGGGGATGGGCTTATCTTTGGGGACAGTGAGGAAATGGGCTAAAGCCAGTCTGTGTTGGGGGGAAAGCAGAACAGGAAACGGAAGGAAGGATGATAGCTCTGCAGAGCAAAGGGGAGGGAGCTGCTCTGACAAGCAGGAATCAGGAGCTGCGGTTGTCCAGGCACAGACCCTGCGCCAGGGGCTTCCCTTACCTGATCCCATTAGCTCTCCCCAGAAGCCAGACATGTGTCTAGTTTTTCTCTTTACAGATAAGGAAAAGGAAACCCAGAAGGGTTCAGTGACCTACCCAGGTCACTCAGCTGGAAAGTGACAGAGTCCTACAGGTGGCCTACATCAGAAAGTGTTCCATGTACAGGGGAGACATTGCAAAGGCCTCGAAGAGGGAGGGGGCAGAAGCCCAAGAACCAAGGGGGAGCACAGGGTGCGGGGAACCCTGGGGAGCAGTAACACTTCGTAGGTGAGGCAGCCCTCCCTTGCCAGGAAGTCCCCCTGAACATGAACCAATAGTTATATTAATAGGTGCTCTCTCTCTGCTCCCTTAGACTCTGGTCAAGGGGAAGGGAAAAAAGCCTTGTCAGTGAGCGCCCAATTACAAAGTTGAGACACAGCAAATCTTGGGGCCAGAACCTGCAAGCTCAGCTGCCTCTAAGTCCAGTTTGCTTTAGATTTCAGTACTTGAAAAAGCAGGGTACCAGGAAGCTCCATCTTCCTTTCTTCCTTCCTTCCTTCCTTCCTTCCTTCCTTCCCCCCTCCCTCCCTCCCTTCCTTCTTTTTTTCATTTTTTTATTGAGCTTTAATGGACATAAGACACGTATAAGTTTGAAATACACAGCATGTTGATTTGATACATTTATACATTGCAATATGATTGCCCCTGTAGCTTTAGCTGCACCTCTGTCAGGTCACATAATTATCACTTCTTTTTGCGGTGGGAATATTTAAGATCTAGTCTCTTAGCAACTCTAAAGTACATAATACAGTGTTTGTTGATTATAATCACCGTGCTGTGCATTAGAGCTCCGGAAATTATTCATCCTCCAGTTGTGTGTCTGTACCTTTAGCATCTCTCCTCACCCCACCCCAGCCCCTGGGAACCACCTTCTACTCTTTTTCTACTGGTTCAGCTTTTTTGATTCCACATTAAAATGGTATCATGCAATATTTGTCTTTCTCTGTCTGACTTACCTCACTAAGTATAATGCCCTCAAGGTCCTTCCATGTTGTTGGCCGTTGTCAGGAGTTCTCGTGGCTGCATAATATTTCAATACATTCACAGCACATTTCTTCATCCATTCATTCCCGGACAAACACTTAGGTTGTGTCCATGTCTTGGCTAGTGTGACTAAGGCTGCAATGAAGGTGGGAGTGCAAGTATCTCTTTGAGGTCCTGTTTTCATTTTCTTCGGATGTATAACCAGAAGTGGAATTACTGGATCATGTGGTCATTGTACTTTTAATTTTTGAAAAACCTCCATACTGTTTTCCATCATGGCTGCACCAATTTACATTCCCACCGACAGGGCACAAGCGTTCCCTTTCCTCCAAGTCTTCGTCAACAGCTGTCTCCTGTCCTTTCGGTGACACCCGTTGTAACAGGTGTGAGCTGATCACCGCACTGTGGTTTTGACTTGCGTTTTCCTGATGATTAGTGATGTTAATTAAGCATCTTTTCATGTGCCTGTTGGCCATTTGTATGTCTTCTCTGGAAAAATGTCTGTTCAGTTCCTCTGTTCCTTTTTTAATTAAATTAGGGGTTTTCGTTGTAGTTGTTACTGGGTTTTATAAGTTCTTTATGTATTTTGGATACTAACCCCTGATCCAATCTATGATTTGCAAATATGTTCTTTCATATCATAGGTTGCCTTTTCATCTTAGTGATGTTTTCTTCTGCTGTGCAGAAACTTCTGCTGATACCCACGATGAACCAGAAACTAAGAAAACAACTTCCTAAGGATCTTTTCTTCCACTATCTCCTATGAGCCTGACATCTATCCCAATAAGTGGTGTTACCATTCTCATTTTAAATGACAAGGAAACTGAGGTCCCACACCTCGTCATTGGCCTTGACCAGATCTAGGCCTTGAATTCAGATCTAAGACTAAATGCCTTGTTTTTTTGTTGTTTTTCCCATACCTTAGAGTCTCCCCCTCACCTTTTCCTTTCTGAGGCAGCTGTTCAACACACTCAGCTGACGTCATGAGCTCTGTCCCCACCCCTGCCATGTTCGCTATGGGGTGGGAGGCGGGTAAGCCAAGACAGGCAAGAGCTCTTTTTTTGGCGGGCAGCTCTGAATGTCCCAGGCCATGGGTCAAGCCACTGCTGGGTTCCAGGATGAGCTCAATCTGTGCTCCCCACCTCCCACCAAAGGGACAGGGAAGCAGGAGACTAAAAGAAAGAATGTGGTAACCATCTGCAAATCTGCTTGGGAGGTGTGAACACAAATAGCCAGGACGCAGTGTGCACTCACCAGACGGGGGCTGCTCACCGTCCGAGGAAGCTGCAGGAGAGGCAAGTAACGGGAAAGAAGAAAGGAAGAGTGGAGAGCGGAAGGGTGATATGGACTTAAAGGTGGGGGTCAGAACACAGTTCGCTGAGAGACCAGGGATGAGCCTAGTTTGAAGAATTTTCAGCACCACCAGACATGGGCAGGGAGGCCTCACTACTGCTGCCTTCTTGCAGCAAGTGCAGCCTGGGCGGGGGCGCGGGAGTTCCCCACCAGCGCCTTGGAGAGCTGCGGGGAAGGAGGACAAGGCTGACTCTGCAGGGAGGCTTAGACGGGGCAGAGGAGAGAAGTGCTTGGCCTGAAAAATGAGTTTGGCAGCAGAATCTAAAATTCGGCCTGACCCAGAGCTTCACCACGTGTTCTTTTCTGTTTCTGTGATGACAGAGATAAAGAGGGAGGAAAACAAACTAATGAAACATGCAGAACTCCTCTCTCACCTCCCTTGACCCTGGAGAAAGCAACCCCACAGGGAGGGGGAGCGGCGCTGGTGTTGGAGAGGCCACATGGGCAAGTTCAGTATGGGGCTCGAAGCTTCACCCCAGATTCAGGAAGCTCACCCCTGCCACCAGAGCAGTAGCTGGTTGCCAGCCCTACCTCTTCCCAGTCCCATCCCTGGGCTTGCGAAATGATTGGGATAACCTGCCCCTGAGATGGACGCTGGCACAGGTCATCCAATCTCTGGAATCGAAGGGCCATCCCCTTATCTCCGCAGCTGTTAGGCGGCCTCAGCTCTGGTTACAGGGTATAAACAGGCCGCAGAAGCGGCTGGCTGTGGGCTGGCACATGCCCTTGGCTATTCTGCCTTGGGGAGGAGGGTGAGGAGACAGGGAAGGGGGTGGAGGTGGGATGTGAAATGTGGGAGGCTCCTTCTCCGCTCTCTGCCTTCCTCTCTCCTTCTGCACTCATCTGGATTTCCTCCAGAGTCTACAAATCTTCTTTTCCCAAGGTAGTCATGTGCCTGGGCCCCCGTGACCTCGGCTTGGGCTGTGATACATGTGAGCACACCGCCTTACAAGTCCATCAGATCAGAACTGTGTTGCTCTCAGCCAAAGGCCACCCATCATCCCTGTGCATACACAGTTTGCACAGCAAGAGATACTCACGTGCATTTGCCTTCCTTCCAGCCCTAACCCATGAAACAGAAGATCTGTATATTGGTGGCTCTATGAGTCCCCTGTTGTACCCAAAATGATGCCCTATATCTTTATAGTATTTAGCCAAAAAAAAGCGGGTAATGGGGGTGAGTGTGAGCAGCAGGGGCTTCCAGTTTGACTTTGCGCTCTCTCTCTCTCTCTCTCTCTCTCTTTCTGGAAGAGAAACCAGAAATCCCAAAGGCTGGTCTTCTTACCAAAGCTCCCATATCCTTCTGAGCCAGAACTGTCAGGCTGAGGCTCTTCTGTCTGGTGGCTGAGAACTCCAGGGAACAGAGGACATCAGGGGGCCCAGCTAGGTCTGTGAATTCTGAACCAGATAGCAATGGATCCAAGCAGACTAATCTGCTATCGAAAGGACAGGAAGATTGGCTGACTCTGCTTCAGTGCCACCTCAAGCTCCTAACTGGCGGGTTTGTGGAATTTTCCCTGTAGCTCTGATTTAATCATTATTATAGATCCGTGCTCAATCAGTACAAGGGATTAAGTTACTGCTATTCAGCAGCTGTGTGATTTTGAGAGCCTCTTCCTCACTAGTCTGTTTCCTGTCCGTAAAACTCAGGGGTCTAATCAATCTGTATGTGTCCAATCTATACGTGCTGATTAAACCATGCAGGTGAATGGATGGCAGCCACCTTTCTTCTTTTGATAGTACGAAAAGACGGGTGACCAAAAGAGAAGGGGGGCTCTAGAAACTCATCTAAAGCGGGAAACAACCCCCAGAGAGAAAGATGAGAAAGAAGAGGAAGCAGGGACAGAAGACAGACTTCAAAAGACGGAGCCCTGGGAGCTGAGGGAGGCCAGGCCGGCTGGAGTCTGCGGTTTCAGCTCTGCAGCTACCGAGGCGCTCTGCTTTCCATCACTGATGAAGCCAGTCTGCATAGCTGTGGGGGCGCTGTGTGCGTGTGCACGTGTTTTCAGTTGGCTGACCCGAAACTTCCTCCTTGGAAGGAAGACATTTTCTTCTCTTTAAGAGGTGTGTCTTTATCACATACAAAACTAAGAGAACCTTATGCATCACAAACATAGTCTACATACAATAGGTACCTATGGGCCCGACTCAGCGCCTCCCCTGATGGACAATATAATTTAGCAATAATTTCTGCACAGAGCAGCAGGGATACCAAGGCCATTGCCCTGCCCAGAGGCCGGGCCTCTTGACCACCCTGCTTTGACGTGTGCAGTGGCCTGGGCCTCATTTCGCACCCGAACCCCAGTGTCTACCCACTAAAATCTCCAACAGCCCCACTTGTGGGCACACGCTGGTAGAAGCAGACACACACACACACAGGCTTAATATATGCATGTTGGATGAAGACAATTACAGGCTTTAGGAATTGTTCATCTGCAATTGTTGAGTACCTATAATGTGCAAAGACCTGTGTTAAAATTGGGCCAATTGCAGTAATTCACCTGCTAGGGCAGAAAAAACTTGACCCAGGGCTGTCTAGCAATTTAATCAAAGAGCTAAACTAGTTTTGAAATGGCCCTGAGTAATTTTTGTGCTTTTTTCCCCCCTACACTTGGACGGTCAGGCACATGGGCCTTGGCATAAAACTGTTCTCGAGATCTCAGCTGGGGTGCGGCATGAGGCTACAAGACCTCCAAGCACTTCCAGTTTTTTCCACACTCCTGGAAGGTTTTTAGAAGAAAAAGAAACATCCTTTGGTGTTGATAAGCACTCTCTGTACTTGTATTTCTCTCTTTAGGCGTGGCTGGCCAGAGAGGCTGCTAAAAATATAATGAAAAGAGTAAGGGAGGCAGTGAGAGGGGGAGAGAGAATGCAAAAAACTAACCCCGTTCATTTCGGACTGCCTCCCACTGCCAAGTCACCACAACATGCAAGCATGTCACCATCGGCCCCGCTGCTCAGCCTTTTTTTTGACACTTGACTTGGGTGAATTATTTTTTAAGTAAAAGAGAAAAGTATTCTCGTCCCTGTTCCCTCTATGGGGCTCGAGAATCTCTGAGACTGAAAACAGCTCTGTAGCTTTAAGTGGGTCTGTGTTCTCAATCGGTGGCCTCCCAGGGGCGAGGGCAGAGCTGGGAGACAGGCCCATTTTGTGGGTCACAGAACCCACCAGACCCAGAGGTACCAGGAATCAGTTTAAAAGGCTCCCAAAGGGCCAGCCAGCTGGGAAGACGCAAGTATTCTGTTTCTCAGCTCCCAGGATCTGGCCATCCACATTGTCGTTGGAGTTCATCCAGAAGGAAAAGAGGAGAGAGAAGCAGGTAGCCTGGTGGTTAGCGCTTCTGTTCCTTGGAGCCGCTTGCGCTCCTCCCTGTCAGCCAAACGCAGAGGTTACTGGAGCAGGCCGGGCCTGCTCGCACTGAGAGAGCTGAGTCATCCACGGGACAGAGAGCAGTGGCTGTAAATTATCTTGTGTTTAAGGATGGATTTCTAAAAGCTTGGCTTTGGGCTTGGAGTCTTTATTTATATCTCTCACAAGAATATTTTTCAAACTCATGACAGTGCTCTCTCTGTCGCTTTGAGGACACTCCAAGCACCTGGTCTCCTCTATAATGAGCATTGCAGGTGACAGGCCCCCAGAGGCCAGGGCCCGATTCCGGGTGGGCTCAGACTCACACCCACATGCACATCCATCCCCTCCCAGCCCGGCTAGGCCCCCGCCTCAGGCGTGAAACTGTCCACCCTGGCTGGCCCAGCCTCACCGGCGGGCACACAGATAGTCAGAGACATACAAACCCTCACACACATGCATACACACACACACACACACTCCAAATGCAAACCGCTGTGAACCCAGGAGTGGTCTGCATGTGGCTGAGACAACCTCCGCCCGGAAGAAGTAGGTGCCGTCCCACAAGGACTGTCCAGGCTGCAGGGCTCCCCGGGGCTCCGAAGCCTTCCTCTCTAGCTCAGGAGAATTTGACAAGTGACTGACAAATCTGTATTTCCTTCCATGATTGGTTTTGCATTGTTGATGTTGCTTGTGGCTTAAGGGGTATAGAGAGAGGTTCCACAGCCAAATCCTCAGCTTAGATGAACTTTCACCTTTTGATTGTCTGGGAAGGGGTTGTGAGAAAGAGGGGAAGGTTGTCTCTCCCGCTAACAAAATCTTGAATCCTTCATGTCTCCGTAGCCCGCATTTACATGTTCTACCTCCCACCTCCCTGGCCTTTTCTTGGTTCTTTCCTGCTTTCTAATTAGATAATTTTGTGTTGTTTGGTAAATTACTGGTTGTTGTTTATTTACTTCCTTTGGTTTTTTACCATTATTTGTTCTTTCCCAAGTCTTTTCAAGATAAAGGAAGCCTCGTCAGAGGGCTGTGATGGATTGTAGTCCAGCCCTGTCCCTGGACCCTGTTCCTTCTGGGATGATGAATACAGGCCATGTTTTGGTCCCTCTAAGTCATCCAGTCCAATGTCCGTCCTCTGAGCCATGGGACCCTCATTAGCACAGAATCAACCCCTGTGCTCTACCATCTTTCTGGGAAGTGGAAATCCCCAAGGCTTTGAGGCTTATTCTTCAGGCATGTCCTCGCCCATCAGTAGATGGGGTGGCTGGGGCCCTGCCTGATACAGCAGCGATCCTATTGCTGACCGAATCACAACGCCAGAAATTTGCAATTACGTCCAAGTCCAACCTTAGGTAATATAGTAGTTCCCCGATTCCTCCCTCTTCCCACCGTGTTTCCCCACTCCTCTTAAGCACCTGCTGTTTACACACCTTTCATGCTTTCTTCCCACTATCACATCTAGCTGTCTTGTAAACTTGAATATAAGCAAGGGATTCTTTCCTCTCCCTAGAACCTCAAACCATCTTTCTCCCACTACGTAAACATCACGGGAATTTCCACTTCTGGTCAGTTTTTCCAAACAAATGTTGTTGTCATTGTTGTTGTTTTTCTCTAAACTTCACAGAGCACTCATTCTGGCCTCATTTGTTAATCAGTCCCAGAAGGAAGAGCTTAAAGCTCCTTTTACAAATGAAAAGGGAGTCTATCACCTTAGGTGTCTGTGCCTATGAGATACTGACCTTACTGGTCAGTATCTTTTCAGCAAATATTCTCATCCTCTTCCTGCTGGTGACAGACCCTGAAGCCCTGCTTAGACGGCTGGGCACATGGCCAAGGGCCCACGAAGCCCAATGGTCCATGTACAGACAACAGTGGCTCATAAGCCAAGTAGGGCAACTCAGATTCCTTTCCTGGGATTGAGCTAAGGATATTGGGGGGTGGTAGGGAAGGCATCTACTTTCTGCAGAGATTGCTGAGCAGGGACTGCTGGTGGCCATGTCCCTACCCGCATACAAAAGCCTCTGGGAATTGGTCGAAATGAACTAACAGTCAGAGAGAAGCTCAGAGAAGCAGACATGGGCAAACAGGGATGAGAAGGGTCCTGAATCCTGCAACTCTTCCTTTATGTCTGAGGCACCTCAGTGTCTTGCCCAGGTGTGAAATAGATGTCTCCTTTGTCTATGCTAATGAGAGTTACATTTTTGCTCCTGCAACCAAAAAATTCAGATTCACAAAGAAAAAGATCTGACATCCTGTATGAATGGAGGCCAGTAGGGCTGCCAGAGCGCCATCTCTCACACCCACTCTCAGTCACATCTTCCAGACTGGCAACACACTGAACAGAAGTCCCACCAAACACCCCATCCCACTCTATTATTAGTACTCAACAAAAGCACAAAGCTCCTGGGAACCTCACAGGCAGAGCAGAGGCAGAGAAAAGACAAACCAGGATTGGAGGGCACCACCCCTTTCTTTAAAGAAGGAGTAGTCCTGGCCAAGGGTAGGTTTTGCCTGAGGAAGACTCACCCCAGCCTGAGGTTTTATTCCTTTGGGGTTCTTTTGTTGCTGTTGTTGTTTGGGGTTTTTTGGTTTTTTTGGTTTTTTGTTTTTGTTTCAAGGGAAGAGAGTTTCCCAAGCATGTGCTAAAACAGAAAGTTGCTTATTTGTTTGTTTTTAATGATTGTGCTGGTAGAGCATGCTAAAGCAGTAGAGATCTCCTCAAACAATGTGGCCATGTCCACGGATGCCTTAGCTACAACAGTAGTTACAATTGCTACGATTCTGTCACCCTCACGCCCAGAAGACTCACCTACAGTAGACTGGGCCTTTATGTTGAATCAGCATGCCAGCAAATGGGACAGACTACATGACCTCTTCACAAACTATGAGAAATAAATGTATGTGTTTTTCATTGGCAATGGAATGAAAGCAATTTTTGCTTATCTTTTTCCCTGCTGACATCCAATGATCCATACCCTTTAGAAATCATAGTGGGAGAAAGATAAAGAAATCAGGAAGGAACCCAAGAAGAGAAGAGAGATAGGAGAGAAATGCCACAATTTGGCAATAACGCGGGTCAAAGAACTCCCCTTTTTCTAAGCACCAGAAGGGCTGGCTGAAGCTTTTCTTGTCTTCAGATGCAGGGGGCAGAGATGATACCCACCCAGTCACTGATGGAATCCCTACAAATGGACCAGGTGTGGCTGGTGGGCCCAGGGCCAGATTTTGGCAAGAGGAACAGAATAGAAAAGGAAGAAAAACAGGTGTGTATTTCTGCTTCTGTTGATTGTTTGTCCTCCAAGGCTCTCTTCTCTGTGACGTTATCTCCGGATTTGTCCCCACCCGCCCGCCCACCTCTGTCAGGGTTCATTTCTCCTACTCCATCCTGCCTAGCAGTTTGTGATGGAGGCAGGAATAGAGGATCATCAGCCTTATATGCACAATAAGGGCGTGTGTCTAGAGAAGAGGGCGAAATTGCAATTACCATCAAGAGGTGGAGGTCCTTCTCCCACCCCTTCATCCAGGCTGCCCTTGTAACTTGCTTTGGCCAAGAGAAGGCGTCCAAAAGCGACCTCATGTGTGAGTCCTGAGACTCAAGAGGCTTTGCACGCTGCCTACTTTCTTGGAACGCTGCCCCTGCACATGAATAACCTCAGTTTAGCTCAGGAGAGGATGAGAGAACATGCGGACAAAGTCTCCAGTTGTCCAGGCCATCACTGGCCAGCCCACGGACATATGAGCAAGCCCAGTGGACATCCACAGAGCGCAGCTGCATTCAGCAGAACAGCCCAGCTTTTCTGCAGACTTGGAAGCAGCAGCAAAGGAATGGTGTCATAAGTCACTAACTTTGGGGGTGGTTTATCAAGCAGCAAAAGCTAACTGATACATAGGATGTCTCTCCCTAGAGAGCTGTTAATCTTAGATCTCTCTCTATCACTCCTCCACTAACATATTCCTGGGACATTCCAGATTCTCCACAAAGCTCACAGGATGGAGCAGCATAGAATGGAACAAAGTGGAATGGAAAGGTTGGTGAAGGGTGGGGCAGTCGCGAAGCACCCCAGGCATGCACTAATGTGACTACCTGGCCCCTCTCCACCGCCCCAAGGCCTATGCTTGGGAAAAAGGTTACCTGATCACCACCACCTTTGTCTCTCAATTCACTTGGGGCTGGATTAATCCCTACTCAGTTTCCCCCCATCTCCCCCACCCCTGTCCCCAGTCTGACTGCCCAGATGATGTAAGCCGTAACCAATCTTGCAGTCGGAGCAGTCATTCGGCTGGCTCACTTCCGTATCCATTAAGGGAAGACAGACGCTTTAAAAAGAACTGGAAAATATTACCAGCCACCCACTCCACTCGACTGCCCCTCCCTTGCCCCAGTCTCCACTTCCCAGCCACATACACCCTACACCCAAGAGACGAGAGCTGGGAAGTACTGAAGCCAAAGAAAGAAGAAACTGGAACTGTAGCCCTGTGGGCCTCATGGGCTAAGCCACGAGACTGCTTCGGGCATGAGAACTAGTCCTGGAAGAGACAAACGAGGCATCTGGAGAACCCTGCCAGTCACCCTCCGTCTTATCCCTGGCACCCTCTGCTCTGAGGACTTTGCTGTTGGGTGCCAGTCAAATGGGCATGAGGGGTCAGAGTGCCCACATCCGTATTTGGGAGAGGGCCACAGAAGAGGTCCCTGTCACTTAACTGAATCACCAGATTCACTTCCAAGGATGCAGTGAGGACTCGAGGTAGACAACTCCATGGATTCGAGTAGACAGAATCTGGTTTGTTTGTTGAGCTCAGGGTTCCTGAGAACCTTTTAAGACCTATACTGTTTGCCCACTGTCTAATATGGACATGGAGAATTCTGCCACTAAGGACTCAGCCCCTCCTGTCTTGGGACTTTCTGCTCTTCGAAAGTGCCCAAGAAAACACACAGTAACTCCCCAGATCGGCCCCTCAAAAGCTTCGAGGCCTCGGTCAGGCCCCTTTCCCTTTCTTGGCCTCAATTTTCTCATCTGAAAGATGTAGATGGGAATGCATTTCTACCTCACAGAGCTGTCAAGTGGAAAAAAAACTGAGATAAAGTCCATAGAAGCTCATCGCACAACAGCTTATGAAGATAAGTGCTGGATGGGAACCCTGGATTTTCTGCTCAGTTTTCCTGGGAACCTAACACTGCCCTAAAAAATTAAGTTTATTAATCTTCTAAAAGCGGTGGACAAATGTGTGTCGGATGGCTGATAGATGGTTGGGACTTGCTTACTCAACACTGAAAAAACTAGAAAGGAAGAAGAGAGTTGACAGCACATTTCCTACAAAGTCTGTAGAAAAGGTGAGTTCTTGACCCACCAGAGTAAGAACATGCATTTACTCTAGAAAAGATTTTGGCAGTCTCGGACTGGAGGTAAGTGTTGGACAGGAGGTGAGAGGTGGCACCTTGGAAGGAAAGTGTCTCTCGTCAGTCCCACATGTGTTAAGGTTCAGTTTAGGCCCAAGCACCAAGGAAGGGAAGACAGGGAAATGGTGTCCCTTGTTCTATCTGCCTGTTACACCTCCTCCCTAGTTCTACAAAATACGTCCCCTAGTCTGGGGCTGGGAGGGTGTCTTTCTCCCACCCATTCCAGTTATATACCATGAGAGGTGACCAATTATGAGAATCTGCCTTCCTGGTCACAGGTTGGGCAGGTGATCCAAAGTAGGCCAATGCTTCCCCCAGACTTGGTCTCTGGGGAAAAGGCAGTTCCTCCCTGGGGTAATGATGGCAGGTGTGAAACTTGGGGCTTTCTGGCATCCTCAAAAAGAGATCCAGTCTGAGTGAACAGAACTGGTACATGGGCAGAAACGAAGATGACAATCAGTGAGTCCTGTCCTCTTTGCTTTTCCCTGTTGCCAGGTGTCCCTGAGGCCAGCTGCACTCTGCTCTCCTTGCTTTGGTTACAGGAACCAACAAATTTCCTTCTAGCTGGGATTGCTTGTTTACTGCAGCCCTGTCCCCCTATTCAAAAACAGTATAACTCCCTGGGACACAAGACATCATAAACAAAGCAAGTGGAAAGCCATGCAAGATAGCACCACATTGAGTACTTCTGAATTAACTCCTCCGCGTACCTACTTTTTTCTTTGACAAGAATTTTCCCCACTAGCCACTGAAAATGTAAAGACAAGTAAAACATACACATGCAAAGCTCACAATCGAGCAATGAGGAAGCCATAATATAACTTGCACTGTGATGGAATTCATACCTGGTACAGGTAAATAGCAGGCAGAACCAAGGAAGCATAGAGGAGGAAAGTTAATTCACTCTAAATATCAAGAGTCTGGGAAGGTATCATGGAGGCAGGGTTATTATGGAACAGCTTTGAAGGATTCTGTGAGGACAGATATCGGGAGTTTACAAGAAGAATGTAGATGGGATAAAAGACCCGGGAATCCTAGAAGACCTCGGGGGTGGCCATAAGGAGCAGGAGCCATACTATAAGTGAACTTTGTGGAGCTTGGAAGAATGAGGTCATTGAGGGTCCTAGGCAGCACGGGGAACCAGATGTCTTACCCTATTGCCCACCCCAATCTCAGCACCTACATTCCCATGATCCGCCATTAGGCATACCTAGCTCCTCCCTGCCTGGCTCCTACTCTCCTGCTGCTGCCAACCACCTGGACCCTCAACATCATGCACCTCTTCTGCTGGACTCCACTTTCTCATAACTTCAGCTCACATGCCATAAATTGGCATTCTCTGTGCTTTAGGGCCTCATAGGGAAAAGCAGAGAGTGCTAATACAGAGCTGGCTAAAACCCCATAATGGGAATTTCCAAACTACACGCGGCCCGTGGTCAAATCTGGCCCACCACCTGCTTTTATAAATAAAGGTTTATTGGAGCACAGCCATGATCATTCATTTACATATTACCTACAGTTATTTTTTCATGGTGACAGCAGAGTCCAATAATTGCAGCCGAGACCTCATGGCTGCCAACCCTATATACTATTTACTATCTAGCTCTTTCCAGAAAATGTTTGCCGACCCTGCCTCATACTATACTGCTTCCTCTGAAGACTTCCTAATACCACATTTTACAGTATGTTTAAACATTTTAACACCTCTAAAATAAATTGGCCTGTGGGAAACATTGAACCCTCCTGGGCCCTTGTCAGATAGGACTAGGTAGATGCTGTGGTCTCTAAACTGGCCCAAGTCATAGGGATATTTATACATAGAACTAAAAAATATCAAGAAAAACAAATCTTCCTTTGGCATTTTTTTTTCCATTAGAATATTTTAAGAAAATTCTCTAGGACTCTCACTTTTTATAAAGCACTCAGGCTTGCCATAGAACTTTCTCAGAACCTTGAGAGATTATGGTGTCCCACCTGCCAGCCCTGAGTCCTGGAGAGGATTCTGTCCCAGCCCATTCCGGAGTTAAGGATGCTGATCCTGTTTCTAAAGCTCTCCCTCAAAGAGCATTCCACAGCCTCCCTCCCCTGGCCCTGTTCCGGTGTTTAAGCCCATCCTCCCCCTCTCCCACCCCCACCCTCTTCCTGAGCACCTGTTGCTACAACAAAGAGAAGCTCAGGGTGGAAGTTTCTGGGCTTGTCCAGGTGATAAACTGAGGCCATTCAAAAGAGATAATGCCATTTGTTGGTTTAGCTCTTTTCAATCATCAGGGAAAGCTCTGTGTGGGGAGAGGATTCAGAGAGTGACATGGCTATAAAAAGGTGATTATATCTAAATGGGAGAGCTGTCACCAGGCAAAGCACTCTGCCAGCCGATGTGAGGCTGCTTCCACAAACACAGTGCAGCCGGCAGGATGGGATTTGTGTGGCTCTGCACTCAGAGAGCTGCCGCTCTGCTAAGGGACAGGACTTCGTCCTCGGCCCCTCAGATCTGGAGGGAGAAGCTGTGAGCACCCCCAGACAACAGCTCTCCTGGGGAACTTTGTCAATCCTGCCGGATGCATGAGCAGTTCGGGATGACACTCAGGGGCCCTTGATGTCACGTCTGTAGGACCATCTCTAGGACCTAAAGATCTGAAGACTGTGAACACAGCCCATTTGAAGGCTTCAAGACTGGGACTGAGCTCAGAGTTTTTATTTGCTTAGGTTTTGTTATTCTAGAGCATGGGCCAGCAAACTTTTCATGTAAAGGATCAGAGGGTAAATATTTTGGACTTCGTGGGCAATGCAGTCTCGGTCACGGCTGCTCGCCTCTGCTGTGGTCGTGTGAGAGCAGCCACAGATACAAACAAATGGGCATGGCCACATTCTGAGCCACATTCCAATAAAGCTTTATTTGTGGACACGGAAACTTGAATTTCATGAAATTTTTACATATTGTGAAATACAACTCTTCTTTTGATATTTTTTACCAACCATTTAAAAATGTAAAAGTCATTCTCAGTTCATGGGTCGTACAAAAATGGGTGACAGGACGAATTTGGCCCGTGGGCCAGAGCATGCAACCCCCCGTTTAAGAGGATCCTGTCTGAGAAGGAAAGAATTTCAGGGGAGATTATGTGAGTACTTCTATGGTGAGTCCTAATAGTTTGCATACACACAGCGCCTCAATGTTAACAAAATATGCCGGTGTTCTAATTCAATACCCACTGCAACCCTGCAGGTTAGGTAACATTATGTCAATGTGTAGAAGTGGAAATTAAGGGTCAGACCTGATACAGCCAAGATCGCCAATTAAGTGAGAAGACTCAAGTTCAGACACAGTGTTCCACCTCCAAAGGCAGAGATTTTCCCACTGCATCTTGGCGGAGCTATCATTGTCCAATGCATTGTCCAATGTCACTGAGGATTAGGACTTTAGAGGCAGCCGTTGCGGGGTAAGCACCTGTCTGGGCAAAAGCACAGAGGCAGGGCCTCCTGGCTGCTCCCTGTTTTCCTTAAGCCCATGAACGCACAGGGTGTGGGTACTTCATTTTCCCCTCAGGAGCAGGGCTTGTCCTACGCAAGCCAAGTTTGGCAATGGGGTGTTTCACTCAGTTCCATCACCATGACGGTTGCTTGGATCCTTAATCCTCTAGGAGGTGGATCGGTGGTTGGTTTCCCTGGATATTTAGAGGTCAGCCCAAGGCCCTCCTGTGACATCAGCGTGGAGTAGGCTCCTATCCACATGCAATGCTATCAGGCACTCCTGAGAGAATTCCCTACCCCAAACATTCTTCCACCTTGAGTCACAGCCTCTGAGTTCCCTTCAGCTTCAGGCTATTCTTTAGGTAAGTCGCTGGACAGAGTGCAGGATGTGCGTTCTTGTCTCCACAGGGTGTCACACTGTGTTCTGACCTTTGGTCAGTTACTTCCTGTCCCCACATATCAGTTTCCACCTGTCGGTTGGTGTAGTAATGACAATATGATGAAGGTTCAATGAAATGATGGTACCTTTGTGGCATCTTATATGGTGCTGAACCACAGATGCATCCCAAGGGGTGTCAGTTCCTTCTTCCGCTGATCCCAAGTCTTTATCATCTTCTTGTCTGTGCTCTTCTGCCCTCCCCAGATGCCTTTCTTTCTACCCTCATCTCCCTGGGAAACCTTCCCTAACCCTCTACCCCCTATATACACACACAATGTTATGGGTTGAGTTGTACCCCCCCCCCAAAAAAAGTGTTGAATCTCTAACCCCCAGGACTCAGACTTTATTTGGAAACATGGTGTCTGCTGAGGTAATCAAGTCCAAGTGAGGTCATTAGAGTGGGCCCTAATTTAGTATGACAGGTGTCCTGTATAAAAAGGGGGAATTGGGACACAGGGACGGGCACGTACAGAGAAAAGATAACAAGAAGACACAGGGATAAGACGGCCGTGTGACTGGAGTGATGCATCTGCAAGCCAAGGAACACAAAGGTTGCTGGCAAACCCCAAAAGCTGGGAAAAGCAAGGCAAGACTCTCCTTAGAGCCATCAGAGAGAACATGGTCCTTGATTTTGGACTTCTGGCCTCCAGAACAGTGAGACAATCCATTTGTATTGTTTAGGCCACGCAGTTGTGGGTTCTCTCTTAGTTAACAGCAGCCCTAGGAAGCCAATACAGGCAACCTCTGCAAATCACTGGACACTTTCCTTACTGCACTGACCTTTTATTCACATGCCTATCTCCTCAACCCAGCTGCCAGTTTACCTCTGCATCCCCAGGGTCTGGTCTCCGCTAGTTGGTAATCAATAGTTGCTCCTCAACCTGAATTAGCTTCATTTGCCCCACACGCTGAGTCTCTGCTTCTGTGCGTGTATGTGTGTAGGCGCTTTACTGGTCCAGTGACAGTACATCAGCGGGAGGTCAAAAATGAGCAATTTTTTTCAGCTCCTCTATCCTGTGAATTAGAGCCTGAAACTGGAAAGACATGGTGGTCAGCCATGACTCAGCCATTTGACTGTCTGTCTTTCTCCTCTTGGGCTCAGCGGGCTGCTGCCTTAGCCATGTGGAGCCTTCTAACCATCCCACCCCACATGGCCTCGCCATCCGCCATTCTTCTTACCCTTCGGTAAGCCAAGAAAAATTGAAATGTGCAGAAGTAACTTTCGTCAAGAGAAAAAGAAGCCAAGGGGGTAAAAATAGTATGTCGAAACACAGACATATGCAGGTCACGTGGCCCAGAATTCTATTATCACATCATGCAAAACCACTCACAGGACACTCAGCTCGCGCTGCCCAGGCTCACCTGGGACCCAGGTAGAATATTAGGCCAAGCTGCTCATCTTTCTACCTCTCAATTGCCAAGCCCGATGGGATTCTCAGACCATTCCAGAACTTGCCTTCTTGTTCTCCATCTGGGTGTCTCTCCCTAGCCAGCCCTTCTGGCTTCAGACCTCCTTGTAGAGCACCGGCCACTGTCCTGGCCCCTCCAGGTCCCTCTGAACTCTGCCCTCCTCTCTACTTTGCTGAGTGTGGAGGGAACCCCACCTCAATCTAACCCGAGGCAGTCCCTGCCTTCTACCATTCAACAGCCTCAGCCACTTCAGCTCCAGAGGGTCTTCCTCTCCATTGGCCTCCCCACCCAACTCCCCAGCCCGTCTTCAGTAGATGCATGTCACATGTTCACCAAGGTGTATCAGGATTGGTTCTATCCTTGAATTGTCTGTTTCCTTTCTAAGTAAAGAAAGTGAACTCATTTATTTATTCAACAAATATTTGCTGAGTGCTATTATGGGATGAATTATGTCCACCGAAGCGATGTTGACGTTTTAACCCCAAGTACCGGAGAATATGTCCTTATTTGCAGATAATCAAGTTAAAATGAGGTTATTGGGGTGAGCCCTAATCCAGTATGACTGATGTCCTTATAAAAAGGGGAAATGTGGGCACAGATACATACAGAGGAAGACATACGTGGAGACATATGGAGAATACCACCTACAAGGCATGAACCACCCGAGGCTACCAGAAGCCAAGAGAGAGGCCTGGAACAGATTCTTCCTCGCAGCCCTAAGAAGTCAAACCTGCCAATACCTCGATTTCACACTCCTAGTCTCCAGTACCGTAAGACGACAAATTCCAGTCGTGTAAACCATCCATTTTGCTGTGGTCCTTTGTTATAGCAGCACTAGCAAACTGATACAAAAATCAGAGTAAAAGCCAAGTACCTTTATTCTAGGATCAAAACTTCATGCTTTCATCGAGCTTACACTCCAGAAGTGGACAACAAACAAATAAGTGAGCAAAGTGTGCAAAATAGTGTGCAATGGTAAGTGCATGGAGAAAAATTAAGTTGAGACGGGGGCTAGGGAGTGTAGAGGCATGGAGAAGGCAGCACTTTAAAATTCAACGGTCAGGGACGGCCACTAAAAAGAGGTAAAGTTTGAGCAAAGACCTGAAGGAGGTGAAGGAGGGATCCAAAGACATATCCGTGGACCGCGTGGTTTGAATGGAGGAAACAGCACATGTATCGAGTGCCTTTTGTATTCCACATGCCCAGCTGGGGGCCAGGCAGGATTGGTGGCAGATGACAGGAAAGCTGTCATGATAGAATGGTCCCCTGGCCTTTACCTCATAGCCCTAAGCGCCTCAAATATACACGCTGACATCATCTCCCATGAGATTATGCACACAGAGACTGGCAGAATTACAAGACAAATCTTCACTAAGAGTAATTTTTTAATAGCTCTGTAACTATCTTGTGAATAGCATATGTTTCATTTTTGCGCAAGCGTGGGGAAAGTGTTAACTCATTCCATTTATCATTTGACGTGTACTCTGCTTTTTATAACCATGTTCCATTGTTTGTTCCATTTTTAATCAATGACAGAGTCCTCAGAATGGAAGAGGCCCTCTGAACCTCTGAGAGACCCAGACACACCAGGTATAGGCCCAGGTTCTGACAGTTCAAGAGAAATAAGACACAACCCCTACCCCGGAGAGCATGGGACTAGCAAGAAAGACAGGTATGCAAACAAACCCTTTCAAAACACTGTGAATATATACTCTGATGGAGTATATATATGAGACCTTTGGAGGACTTTTCAACATTCAAAATTGTTTTCTTCATTACTAGGGAATCTTGAGGCAAAGTTTTATAATAGATTAGGTTTAATCTTACACTAATTGCTTGGCCAGACATGGACTTAAAGCACACAGCAGTCTCTGCTGGGTTCACTCCTCTTTAAGGTCTTCTCTAACCCTGACCATTTGGAGTCACCGTCCAAAAAATAAGGAAGGAATCTTCAGATAAAGGGAGACCTGAAGTCCTAAAGACACGCCATCTAACATGCCCTAGCTTCTTCTCTGGCATTTTCCAGCTTCTTCCTCATGTTCTCTCAAAAGAGTACATCTCCCCAGTCTTGTCCAACCTCCCCCTGACCTTACTGTCTCCGCTTTTTGCCCATAGCTTGGTTCCTGATTTTACTGACAAGGTTGTCAAGCCGTATCCCTCATCTGCCTGCACTTCCTTACCACCCTCTCCTCCCTGACCTACCCTTCTTGCTTCCTTCCGTCTCCAGCCCTCTGGGAAAACTCTAGGCCAAGCCATCCGGCTCAGTATAAATGGGCCTTTGTTCAGTGCCAGCTCTTTTTGTCCTGGTTGCTGTCCATGGCATCGTGGACCACCTTCTTTTGAGACGTTTTCCCCTTTTAACTTTCCGTATGACTCCCAACCCCAGTTACTCTGCCTCAGACACTCTCCCCTCTCCTTCATTGCCCTTCCGCTTCATTTTCCCCTTAAACTTGGGCATTCCCCCATGTTCAAGCCCTTCTTAACTTATGACTCCTCTCCATTGAAAATTTAACTCATTCCCATGGCTTCCACCCTCCATTTTCTATCAGTTGCTCTAAAATCTGATGGGAAAAGCTCCTTACCTGTTCAGACAAACCAGGTATCCACCCATATTCCTGTTATTTTGTATCACTACTGCCTCAGACTCAATATCTCTTAACCTGAACACAATCTCTTATACTTCAAACTGCCCCCGTTCCTGACTTCTTGCCTCCTAATCATGGTGGCATCATCCTCCTCCTCATCCTGACCTGAAACTTCATAGAAACATTTGACCTTTCACCTCTCCTAAATTACCCATGTGCAGTCAGCTAATTCTTTCCTCAGAATTTCTCTCAATAGAATACATGGCTATGCATCTTCACTGCCATTGTCCTCTCTCACTGGGATTATGCAGAGTCATCATGCACCCCTTCTCCCTCCTGCCATAAGACCCTTCCACCTTGCTCTGTCCTCCTTCAGTTCGAGGCCCAAACAGCGCTTCCCCAGGGGAGCATCCCTAGCCCTCTCCAGCTCCATAAAATCCACATCTGTTATTTGAGCTCATGGCCCCACCTCCCCTGCCAAGACTTACCATACTTGAACTTCTACATTTTTTGATATGATGATTTGATTGTTTGCCTTCTGCACCAACTGTCAACTCCAGGATGTGGGAATCAGGTCTGTCTGTGCTTATCATTCTGTTTTCCAGCCTCTGGCACGGCACTTCAGATGTAACAGATATTCAATAAATATTTATTTTGAATGAATGGCTTTTCCCATATCACTCTCTACAACAGATTGTTTTGCAAAATGGCCCCAGCAAGATTTCTAGTCCTATATGCTGTTCCTTCATCAAGACATAGACTCTGCTTCCCCCTCCTTGTACTGAGACAGCACGTTGCGACTACCTTGACGAACAGAATTTGCAGAGTGATGCTGCATAACTTTTAAAGCGATGCTAGAAAAGGCTCCCTGGCTATCTTGGGACACTAATCCTCGGAACCCAGCCCCATGGTACGAGGAAGCCCAGCCTACATGGGGAGGCCATGAGTATGCGTGGTCTGGCAGACAGACACAGCGAAGACCTTAGCTGACAGCCAGTACCCACTGCAGACATGTGAGTAAACAAGCCTTCCGATGGCTCCAGTCCCAGCCATCAAGTCACCACCAATTCTCAGCTTGCAGCTGAGGCCCCAGCCATTAGGAAGCAGAGATAAACCCTTCCTGCTAAATAAATCTGTGTCTTGGCAAATCCCTGACACATCAACTCTGTGAGCATAACTGGTGGTTTTATCCACTGTGTTTGAGGATGATCTGTCACACTGCAAGAGAGGACCAACATGAGCACTCCCTTATTCACACCTCCAACGGGGGGTGTGAGCGCCCCCCACAGCCTCTGAGACAGTGTGGTATCCTTGGTTTGGCCTTCAACAACCTCAAACATCTGGTTCTAAGCTCTTCATCTCCATTTCTTACACCCTGGAGGAGGCTTTTGCTCCTGCAAAACTGGTTTACTCGCTGCTTCGCCAAGATGCTCTGTTCTTCCTTTGGCGCCTTTGACCTCACTGTTCTCTGGAACTGGATCGGCCTCACCGTGCAGGCAAGTATGCTGTCACGGCCCTTAGAACTTAGAGCTATCGTAAGTTGGCAATATCATTTCCTAAATGAACAATCAAGATCATGGTCAAGTTTATTATGATTTGTGCATTTACTTACATGAAAAAATATATAAAGAAATTGAAACTTAAATCCATTTAGCTATATATTTAATCAAAAGCCTTCCCTACAAAGTATAAGTCATAAGACCTTAAAGTAGGTGCTATTATGAGCCCCATTTTACAGATGAGGGAAATGAGATTTGCAAATATTAAGTAAATCACCTACAGTCATACGCTTGATATTTGGTAGAACCGGGATTTAAACCTGGATCCTCTAAGCCATGACTCAATTACTGCTTTACTGGCAATGCAGCATGTACTTTCTTACATTGTGTTTTCATATTTCATGTTTTCCTTTTACAAACCAATTCGTTATTGCAAAAAATAATGTGTGTACATGACAATAACAAATATAAAATAGCACAAAAGGTACGCGATATAAGAGTAGATCTCTGTCCAAACCCAGGCTCCATTTTCTGCTTCCAGAAGCAACCCTGGTTCTTTTGTATATTTCCAGAAACATTATGTGAACCTACAAGCATCCTTCTCTTCTACAAAAGGAGCATACCATTTACAATGCTTTTTTCTTTACAGTGTCTCTTGAGAAACATTCCACGTATAGAGTTCCCTGGGTATGGCCTTCTTCCTGGCTTTATAACATTCCATGGCAAGACTGCATCCTGGCTTTCTCAACAAGGCCCTTGTTAATGATCTTATAGCTGCCAGAAGCTATTGAGAGAGAGAGAGAAAGACTGGATGGAAAACTACAGTAAAATGAGAAGGGACAGGGGAGACAAGTAGTCCTGAGGGAGGAAGTGCCTGATTCCCAGGTAAATCGCAAAGAGAAAGAAAGCCTGGTCAAAGAATAGAAGTGAAAACAGAGGAGGCTCTGAATACATTGTGCAAAAGTGGGTCCAAGGAGAAGTGGGGGCGCGAGTCACCACCACAGGCTCCGTGGGGTGAGAATTTGCCCTCTCACATCCTCTTTCCTGATGATTTCATCATCGTCAGTGCTCATGGCTCTCCCCTCTTTTGTCAACCCTATCATTATAAAAACAAATACCCCACCCAAAAGAAAACAAACATGTTACTATTTATTCATGCAGGAAGGCCCACTGGACACAATAGACAGCAGCACCAGTCCTAATTAAATGAAATGGGGCAGGTGTAATTCAAACTGCCTCAGGAAAATATAATCTGCCACCAAAAAAAAATTCCCACCGTTGAGACCACAGGGAAATCAGACCAGCCTCCCTCCCAGGTTCCCAAGCAGAAAGGCTGGACTCAGGGCAGCAAAGACAAGAGAAGGTCGAATTCTCTCCCCCAGACTCCTCCCTCCCCTCCTAACTCGGGGCACCCTCCTCATGCCCCCACCCCTCTGAGCTTGTTAACTGACATATCAGAGCTGCTCCTTTTGTGGCCTGGATTGTTTAGCTAATTCGCCCATGGAAAATGGTTCGGTTCAGATTCCAGGCGGAGGCAACCAGACACCCACTGTAAATCCAAGCTTGGGGATTGTATCTCTTTCGCCACGTCCAGACACATAAACCACGTCCCTCCTCGGCCCCACGCGGCTTTCTTCTCACCCTAGGGAGAATCTCAGGGTGTTCCCAGGTGGACCGTCCACTTACAGCAGGTCCAAAGCTAAGAGATGGGGAGGCGGTGCTGGAGAACCTCTCAGCTGGTCTTCTCTTAGTTTAGACATGGAATCAAAGCCAGAAGTGAGCTTGCCCTGAGGATGCTCTCCTGGGTACCAGTGAAGAGCAGGCGAGCCAAATGGACACCTGGCTGTGTTCTCCAGACCACCTTCAACAACGGCAGATGGGCTCTGGAGTTAGGCCTGCCCTGGTTCGCATCCCAATTGTATGCGTTTGGGTAAATTAACTTCTTTCTGATTTTACTTCCCAATCTGTAACATGGGAGATAATTGTCTTTTCTCCCCCATAGGATTATTGAAATCATGTACAGCTCTTGATACATAGTAGGGGCTCCATAAATGTGAATTTGTTCCATTCCTCCAAAGAAAAGTCTTTACCCACTCACTTGGGCCTCAGTCCAGTCCTGCCTTCCAGAGTCCGGTGTAAAAGTGGACTTTTACTGAGGGTGATTGATGGGTACCAAGCAGGCTCCCCACCTGTTCAAAACTGTCTCCACCACCGCCATGCCAGCTGTCTGTAACACACCACTCATAAGCCATTTTTCTAAGTGGGAGGGCTGTGGGAATCTATTAGCTTCAATGGCTGCTAAGTCTTAATCACTCTCATTTACAGAAGGAGACAAACGTGCTGATTACCTGAAAATGCAGCTCTGCCTTACTGTGGAGTTTCCAATGCTCTGAAAACTTCAGTCCACCCCAAGAGCAAAGCCACACTGTGACTGGGTCCATACTTGTACTGCCCCAGAAGATCCACTGCCTGACCCTGAGGGACTAGGAATGGCTCTTCCCTCAGCACTCCCTCCCATACCACTGCGGTCCAGGTGGAGCCCATCCCATTCCCTTGACCTTGCCGCTGAGCTCTAGTCTCCAGCCATTTCATCACCTCTGGGTCTCTCCTCTGAAGCCTCTCCAGGTTCCCTGTGTCCCTCTCAAGATCCCTGTCAATCAACACTATTACTAAGTCCCAGCTCTGTTCAAGTGACTGTACTTAGAGCTGGACAAAAAAAACTGGAGCCAGAGTCAAGCCAGGGTGGATGGAATGCCCTGGGGAGCTGATCTCATGGGCTCTCCCTCCATGGGGTATTTTTAGGCACTGCATCCCTCCCCACCCAACTCAGTTTCCACAGACTTCCAGTACAATCCAGAACTCCCCAAAATCTCTAAAGGTGCTACAACTCCTATCATTTGCAAAAGTTCACGGGGTGGCAATTCCAACGACCCCCTCCAAACACCCAACTCCTGGGCTGATGTTATAAAATTTCTACCCTGCTTCTTTTCAGAAAATAAAGGCAGACTCTTGTTCTCAAATATCAAGGAACTCCAACCATCTCCCCCAAGGCAGGCAGCCCTACCTCTGCTGTCATGGTCCCTGTTTGTGAGGCTGTGGTGTGATTTTCTTTGTTGCTAACCCAGTTACAAATCACATAGCCGAAAAACCTGTGAGCAGGCCTCCTTCAGGTGTGTGGAGAGTCCCAGATCCTCTCAAAGAATTCCAAGTGGGCAGCATCAAGAAACCTCAGACTCTAAGAAGCAGCAGGGTGTAGTGATGAGAACTTGAGCCTGAGTCCCAGGGTATCGGCATCTCTGTCTACTCCCTCCTTCACTCTGCCTGCCTTATTGGAAAAGCTGTTTAACTAGACTTCTCTACTGTACAATGTGAGTATTTTCTCCTCTTTTCTTTCTTTTCCTTTTTGTTTACCCCCAAAGAACTTGACCAGTGATTCACATATGCATCCATGACAATCCAAACATATCTCGGGACCTTGAGGTGGAAGAGATTCTGAGGCTGCCAGACAATGCTCTGCCTCTTCACCTCCAAGCTTTGGGCTGTGGTTTGGATAAACACGACCACCTACCACTCGATGGATGTTAAGAAATGGAAAAAAAAAACTTTACAGCCTGGGATGAGGAGAAAAGGGAAGGAGATTCAGGAAGTTAGAAGGGTCCTATCCCACCCCCACCTCACCAAGCACCAGTGAAGCAAGGGGCCAGGGAGAAAGTTTCTCAATATGTACCTAATACAAACAAGAACTAGGCAAACAGATGAAACTCAATAAATACTTGTTGATTTTTCCTGAATGATAAATTTTACCGAAGTCCAAGAGAGGCTAGAGTGGAAGGAGGCAGAGCTTCACCTGGGCCCTGCATAGTCAGGCAGGATTTGAACTGGAGGCAAACCAGGGTCTGCTCCAGCTGCGTGCAGGGTCCTGCTCAGAGCACAGCTCAATAGTCTCAGATGACAGATTTACGGATCTTGTCCCTGCTGTTCTTCTTACCCAGAGCAGCATCTGCCCGCACCCACAGATACAGCCTCCAGATCAAAGGTACCCCTGTGAGCGGTCTCCAACTCCCAGACCCAAAAGGCTCTCTCCCACCTCGAAGTGCCCTCTCCAAGCACTTTGCTCAGGGCTCTTGGAAGACTCTTATCTCCTCCAGTGCAGAGCAGGCAGGCACCAGTGGTGGCAGCCTCTTTTGGTAGCCATCCAAAATGTAACTGCCTCCTGTGGCATTTGCAAAGTCAGAGGCACCCTGGCAGGGAGCCGGGACAGGCAGCTGAAAGTTGGTAGCTTCCAGGGGAAAACGGTCAAGAAAACGATTTGTGTAGCACACATGAGGCAAAGGTTGCAAAACCTATCTAGGACAAATATGAGGGAGGACAGGATACAGGTCCCAAAGGCACATCAGCCAGAGCAGAGAAATAATGTTTGGGGACTTGCTATGACCCAATTTTTCCCCAATCAGGTACAACGCTGGAAAGCAGGATTACATGTAAATGCTGGAGTTCCCTCTGGGAGTATAGGCTACTTCCAAATTCCAGTTTTATCATCCCCAAGTCCTGATTAAATGTCAGGGATGGATGGCAGAGCCCAGCCCAAAAGAAAGAGCCTCTATCTGCAGATGTAGGAAATAGTGAAATCAATAAAGCCAGCAAAGCCAAATACATATGACCAAGGCAGGTATATTGTAGAGGTTGGGCTCGCAAACTCCAGAGCCAGGCTACCTTTTCCAAAACCCAGTTCTACTTCACCTCCCTCAGTGAGGGAGGTGGGCCTTGCTGTGCCTCAGTTTCCTCATCCACAAAGTGGTGGTAGTTTTGTTGTATAGATGAAATAAGTTCATATACAGGGTGGGCAAAAATAAATTAAACTACCAGCCATGATCACCTAAAAGATAAATTATAAGTCAGTATCCGGGGACTTCCAGTGAAGATGGAGGCGTAAGTAGATACACTGTACCTCCTTGTACAACCAAAAGAAGGACAGCAACAAATTTAAAAGAAAAAACAACCAGAACTGACAAAAATCAAATTATGTGAAAGTCTGACAACCAAGGAGTTGAAGAACAAACATTCATCCAGACCAGTAGGAGGGGTGGAGACAGGCAGCCAGGGCAGCAAGGTGGTGGCTAGAAGACTGGGGCAGGCAAGGTGGCAGCTTGAGGAACAGGTGGTCCCACATTTGTGTGCAGATAAACTGGGAGGAACAACTGGAGAGTGAGGCAGACCATAAAACCCAGGGTTCCAGTCCTATGAAATAAAGCCTCAAAACCTCTGACTGAAAAAACCTGTGGGGGTTGCAGCAGTGGGAGAAACTCCCAGCCTCACAGGATAGTTCATTGGAGAGACCCGCAGGGTCCTAGAGTATACACAAATCCACTCACCCTGGAGTCAGCACCAGAAGGGCCCAATTTGCTTGTGGGTAGCAGAGAAAGTGACTGACAACCAGCAGAGAGCTCAGCAAGCAGCATTGTTCCTTCTCAGACCCCTCTCCCACATACAGCACCACAACACAACCACATGGGTTACCCTGCCCTGGTGAACACCTAAGGCTTCACCCCTTACTCCTTAACAGGCTCACCAAGACAAAGAAATATGGCCCAAATGAAAGAACAGATAAAAGATCCAGAAAAAGTACAACTAAGTGATGAAGAGATAACTAACCTATCAGATGCAGACTTCAAAACACTGGTAATCAGGATGCTCACAGAATTGGTTGAGTATGGTCACAAAATGAGGAAAAAGTAAAGGCCATGCAAAGTGAAATAAAGGAAAACGCACAGGGAACCAACAGTGAAGAGAAGAAAACTGGGACTCAAAATCAACAGTTTGGACCAGAAGGAAGACATAAACATTCAACGAGAACAGAATGAAGAAACAAGAATTCAAAAAAATTAGGAGAAATTGAAGAACCTCCAGGACAACTTTAAACGTTCCAACATCTGAATCATTGGGGTGTCAGAAGGAGAAGAGGAAGAGCAAGAAATTGAAAACTTATTTGAATACACAATGAAGGAGAACTTCTTCAATCTGGCAAAAGAAATAGACTTCCAGGAAGTCCAGGAAGCTCAAAGAGTCCCAAAGAATTTGGACCCAAGGAAGCACACACCAAGGCACACCATAATTATGTTATCCAAGATTAAAGAGGAGAGAATCTTAAAAGCAGCAAGAGAAAAGGAGACAGCTACCTTATTTTTTGGACTATAAGACGCACCGGACCATAGATGCATCTAGGTTTTAGAGGAGAAAAATAGGGAAAAAATTTTTGAAGCAAAATATGTGGTAAAATATTTAATAACATAAATAACATAATATTTCACCAATGTAAATGTAAATAGCCAGGTAAGCTACATTCAGACTGTAAGACGCACCCCCATTTTCCTCCCAAATTTGGGGGGGAAATGAGTCTTATAGTCCAAAAAATATGATACCTACAGAAGAGTTCCCCTAAAACTATCAGCTGATTTCTCAAAATAAATCTTACAGGCAAGAAGGGGCTGGAAAGAAGTATTCAAAGTCATGAAAGGCAAGGATCTACATCCGAGAATACTCTATCCAGCAAAGCTATTTTTTAGAATGGGAGGGCAGATAAAGGGCTTCCCAGATAAGGTCAAGTTAAAGGAGTTCGTCATCAGCAAGCCTTTATTATATGAAATGTTAATGGGACTTATCTAAGAAAAAGAAGATCAAAACTATGAACAGTAAAATGACAACAAACTCACAACTATCAACAACTGAACCAAAATCAAAAACAAAAACAAACTAAGCAAACAACTAGAACAGGAACAGAATCACAGAAATGGAGATCACATGGAGGGTTATCAGTGGCGAGGCATGGGGATAGGGAAAAATGTACAGGGAGTAAGTAGCATAAATGGTAGATACAAAATAGTCAGGGGAGGGCGTTAATAATAGTATAGGAAATGTAGAAGCCAAAGAACTTGTATGTATGACCCATGGACATGAACTAAGAGGGTAGGGACGGGGGTAGGAGGGAACGTGCAAGGCGGAGGGGAGTAAAGGGGGGAAAATGGGACAACTGTAATAGTATAATCAATAAAACATATTTAAAAAATAAAACATTGATTTAAAAAATTATAAGTAGGTATCTAAAATACCAATAGGGAGACAAGTACAAATAAATAATACAATAATTAATAAAGAATTAAAAATACAAGAATAAACTATGTTTCGTATATTCACAACTGTAAACCTACTTTTGCCCCCCCTTAGATGGAAACTATTATGTAATTGCTGTGTTGTTATTGTTGTTGTTATTCTAACACATTGCAAAAATTGAAGAGGCCACAAGTAGAACTTGAACTTCAGTGTGGAGCACTAAAAACAAATTGCCAGGGAAGAGTGAGAAAGAAGAGTGGCTTAAGACAGGTAATTCTTTTTCCAAGGTTTGTTGTTAAGTAAAAAGGAATAAGGTGGAAAAGTATGTATTTTATGATACTATTGGGGAAAAATAAATAAAATACAAGATTTAAATATAATACTTTTTATGAAGGAATGAATGTCTGTGAAAGTATACCCGAAAACTGGGAAGAGAAACCGGGGGAATAAAGCTGAGCAAAGAGAAGAGGAAGTTTGTCACTATAAGCCATTTTATATTTTGTATATAAAACTTTGCTGTGGGTATATGACTTTTAGAATATGTATGTATGTATTTAGAATAAATAAATACACAGGTAGATGAATGGGTAGGGGGATTAACAGATGGATGGTAAATGAGGAACAATCTAGACAAGTCCTTAAATACACCATTTTAGTTGGCTTTGGTGTGCCCGCCACACCAAAGATGACTCCGTCTTGTTTTCAATGCCAGGAATGAACAGATACCTCTTTTCTCTTAATAAAGAAAAATAGATAAGATCCATCAAAAGTTCACATTTGGATCTGTTCGAAATTATTAAGCAGATCAGGCCAACTCTCTCTTTGCCTTCACATGTCAGATTATTTAGAGGAGAAAGGTCAGATTACAGTCCCCTGGTCACGTCTAAAGATACAGTAAGTGGAACCAGAGAGGAGAACAGGGACAGGACAGTGACTGTGAGCTCCCTCGGGGCTCGATCTTTGTTCATCTCAGCTTTGTGACAGGCACTGACGTTATAGGAAGTAGCTCCAGTGAAGCATATTACATAGGGATTTGGTTCCAAAGTCAGAGTCTCAGGCAACTCTCTCTTGTGGCCAAGGCAAGCTGTCAATTCCCTCCATTGCAGGGTACACACCACCTCTTATAGGTCCAGCAAAGTCTGGTTAAATCCAGTGTAGAAGGAAATCAGAGTTTCTCCGATTGTGCAGCAAGTGGAGTTTGAACAGTGTTTAGGGGCCGCAGGGTAAACACTAGAGCCACACTTCACCTGGCGAGCTGCTTGTACTGAGAGGGGGACCTGGGGACAGAGGCTGGGAGGAGGCAACAACCTAATGTTCCACCACGGAGCTGTCCATCCCGGCGGCAGCACCCGTCTCAGGCTCACGTCACCACATGTGCCATTTTGACTTGCTCACTGCTTCTTTCTTGCTCTCTGTTCATTACATATGAGTATATTTGAATTCACGTTCTTTGAGGTGACTCCATTTCAATGCCATTCACTGCACAACGGCTGAAAAGGAGCATCTAATAGACAAAGAGGCAGATGAATCAGGACCACCATCACCACAAAAAAAAATGTCAGGGGGGAAGAAAGAGGTACTAATATTGTGATTTACCTGCGATCCCACTGTTGTAGGTCAGCTCAAACTAGAAGCATGATAGTAAGAGCAGAAGACGACCAGTGAGACACCATCTTCCTGTCACTAACTAGAACCCACCAAGTCACTACGGACCATTCCAACGGCAAGAACTTTAGGAAATTGGCTAGAGTTTTCTCAACGCCATGAATGTTCCTCTCGAAGGCCTTGAGGAGAATTGAAAGGGTACTCGAAAACTGAAAGGACAAAAGAAGCATTTACTAAGCACAAACAATGTGTCAAGCAGGATACTGAGATCTGG
>PVJI01017940.1:0-34466 GCA_004026765.1 Micronycteris hirsuta
GTAAGAAAAAAAAGTCAGAAAATAACTATTATTTTAATGCTGCTTAGGAAATAATATGTATATATGTGAAATCTAAGTTTACCAACAACGTTCCTGGAGAAACTCACAAAACCAAGTAAGAACCACAGTGATAACGTTTCAAAGAGCAATAGCATTTATTGAGCACTTACTATGGCGAGTTCCTCTCGTGCGTCAGCTCTTTTAGTCCCCACAGCATTTCAAGACGATATAATCCCTGCTTAGAGAGAGGAGCCCAGGAGTTGGAGAAGGTAGGAGACCTGACCGAGGATCCGCAGCTGCCAGTGGCCCCTGTGCTGCTGACCACGAGTCTGTCTGATTCCTGAGCCCACACTCCTGGCCACCTCCCTGTGCTGATTCATGGACTCCGTGAACAATTTTTTTTTTTTCCCTCAGGGAAGTCTTTGAGAACAAATGTTTAAAATCTTGAGCTTCCAAGCCCTTCAGAGGCCAGGTTTGACGGGGTCCCAGAGTTCAGGCCTGTCTGTGGCATGTGGCACGCTGTCACGCTTCGAGTGGCTTATCAATCTAAGTTTTATTAATTGTGGATGATTTTATAGCAGTGTGGCGAGACCATGAACTGCCTGAGAGGAGAGTGAAATGGAAGTAGCTCTGGCAGCTTCCTCTAAAATAACAGAATAACATGTGGGACCACATCGTGGTTCTGAGGGCGTGCGGTGTGGTACAAGATGAAATTGTAAATTACTCTGGCATGCAGCGGGGAGCTGAGGAAAGTGATAAGTCTTATGGAGTGGGGAAAAAAACAACAAAAAGACAGTAGTATTTCTTCTTTGCCCCTCCCCACTCCCGAGCTTGCCAACACGTAGGTGATGGAAGCAGACAGGAGGCAGGAATGCACACTCCCAGCACAGCCGACGCGCCTGGAGCGGGGCCTCCCCTCCAGCTGCAGCCTGGCTGGCTTCATGCCACTGCCGTGGCTCAGGGGCCCTTGTTTGCTGCGGTGTGGCTTCTCCATCCCCTTCCTCCCACCACCGTATCGTAGAGCAGAGCAACGAGCTTCCGTGCTCCCATCCTCCCGACCCCTCGGCATCTCCACCACCTTCCCACTGTCCTCCCACTGCCAGATCTGCCCTCGTCACACCGCCCGGTGCCTCATGTGCAGACCTACAGGACATTTTCTGCCTTTCTCCAGGGCACTCATTGGCTTGTATCAGCCTTGGAAGTTCACTGTGAAAACACTGTTTGCACTGAGATATTTGTTGGTGTCTTCCTCTTTTTCTTTTTTCTCTCCCCCTGCAGAAATGAAAGCAGAGACGAAGACAAAACCTAGCGAGCAGGGTCCTCAGATCCTGGGTGTCCAGAGAGTCTACATTCAGACGAGGGAAGAGAAGCGCATTAACCTGACCGTTGGGAGCAGGGCCTATTTGCTGCCCAACACCTCCGTGATCATTAAATGCCCGGTGCGGCGATTCCAGAAGTCGCTGATCCAGTGGGAGAAGGATGGCCACTGTCTGCAGAACTCCAAACGCCTGGGCATCACCAAGTCGGGATCCCTGAAAATCCACAGCCTCGCAGCCCCCGACAGCGGCCTGTACCGCTGCGTCGCGGGCTCCGCCCAGGAGACGGTGGTCCTCAAGCTCATCGGAACGGACAACCGGCTCATCGCGCCCCCGCCCCTTGGAGATCGCCCCCGGGAACTCCCGGGGATGGACCACGGCAAAGCCGACGGTTTGGGAGCCACGTGGCGTCACATGAGGCAGATGTGGAATAACCAAAATGAGCTTTATCGGGACGGTGGCCAAATGAGCAGCCAGCCTTTCCTCAGGGCTCTGTTGGGACACTGCCCCAATTCTGCAGGGAAGGCCAACTCCTGGGAGTCGAAGACTAAGCCGTTCGAAGCAGCCGTTAAACAGGGGGCCTACAGTATGGACACGGCCCAGTTCGATGAACTGATAAGGAACATGAGTCAGCTCATGGAGACGGGGGAGGTCAGCGACGACGTTGCCTCGCAGGTGATATACCAGCTGGTGGCTGAGTTAGCAAGGGCCCAGCCGGTACACCTGCCGTGGAGGGCCACCCAGGAAGAGGTGCCTCCCTCGGCTCAGCTGAGAGGGGACACGGGACATGAACCCCAAAGCTCAAGTGTGAAAAACTCGGGCAAGCTGACGTTCAAGCCAAAGGGACCAGTCCTCGCGAGGCAGAGCCAGCCCACCTCGATTTCCTTTAATGAAACGGTGACTTCGAGGATCGGAAATACCGTGTACATCACAAAAAAGACGGTGGTCATCAACATCCTGTGTGAGCTCGTCACCCCCAGTGAGGTCACCTACACATGGACCAAAGATGGAGCGTCGTTACAACCCTCAGAAAAGTAAGTAGAATGAGAATCTGGTGTTCCCTTTTGCAAGATCTTGTGAATGGTTATTCCAGTTTTCTCGAAAATATTTTCAAATTCCTTCTCTTAAGAATATGTTTCCAGCCCTGGCTGGTGTGGCTCAGTGGATTGAGTGCTGGCCTGCAAACCAAAGGGTCGCTGGTTCGATTCCCAGTCAGGGCACATGCCTGGGTTGAGGGCCAGGTTCCCAGTAGGGGGCATGTGAGAGGCAACCACACATTGATGTTTCTCTCCCTCTCTTTCTCCTCTCTCTAAAAATAAATAAATAAATAAAGTCTTTTTTAAAAAGTTTGTGTTTTCAGCAGGATTCTTTAGGAAAGAAACCCCAAAAATGTAAGGCTGTGTTTTTCACATATGCTTTTCAATTTGTAACATTCAGCGGTGTTATTCCCCGTCACTGATGTGTGGGCATGACCCAACAGCGGGCATGTGAGACTGAGTTGGAGCATGCGCATAGTCTCTCTCTTTGCAGAGCACTTACCATTAAAAACAAAAGCAGTCTAAGGCCAACTTGAAAGTGGGCACGCGTGCAGTTGTCCTACATTGCAAATCACTGCCCGGTGCTCTGCTATATCTCGGACATGCAGGGGCTCATCTGAGCAGACGTCAGCCCCATGAGGTTTGCAGGGCTGGGGTCCACAGTCTCCCGTGACGTTGCTGAGAAGCAGGAGCCCGTGACGAACTCATGGCCAATCAGAACGAGGGGCCACATCTCGGACCACTGCCCGCGGTGTTTGGATATCACACCAACACTAGCCTTGGCAGAAAAATTGAGTATCTGAAGTGGTTTTCTATATCATGCAGTTTTTAATGTCATAAAATCCAAAACTAGAAGATAATACAGTTCAAAGTTTTTTGAGCTGTTCGCAGCAAAATGACAAAGTCATGTGTTATTTTATTGTGATCTGTCAGTGCAAATATATCACAATTCATTTACTTTATATAAAATAACAGGGAATAACAGAAATATTCATTCCTTTTGCATTCCTTACTGTCTCTAAATCTTGCTGCCTAAGACCGTAGACATTTTGCTTTTTTAAATTTGCATTTAAGAGTTCAGGCTGTACCTTATCTGCCTCTGGAGACTGTTAAGAAACAAACAAAATAGCAGATGTTAAATTGTTTCGTGGACCACGAGGCACATTAAAAATGCAAGTTTTACTTTGCATCTTGTCTTTTGGGCATTAAGCCTAATGTGTGATCCACCAGGAGAAAGCTAGGCATAATTCAATGTTTTATAATAACTTACTGTAGGCTATGTCTTAGAATGAAAAGATAGAACAGATTTAATTTTTTAAATTGTTTGCGCTGGTGTGAAATGAAATTTCAGAAATGGAAGGAACCTCCCAGATCGATAACCTTGGCGGTTCTCAACTCTGCTCCGTCTTAGGGCCCCTTTAATGGATGGAGGACCCCGGAGAGCTTCTGTGTGTGTGAGTTACAGCTCTTGCTGTTTACCACATGAGAAATGAGAGCCAAGAAACACTGAAAACATCCGTTTATTAATCCATTTAGAAACAACCATCATCAGCTGATGACTTGTTCATAGAAAATAATGTAATTTTTGAAAAACAATTTTCTCAAAAAATTTATAGGTGACAACGGCATCATTTTCCATCTTTGCAAATTAATGTCCAGATTAATAAAACACATCTCGATTCTCATACTTCTGCATTAAATCTGTTGGGATATGTTTTTTTTTTGAACCGAAGCTTCTAGAGGAAATTTGGCCTCACCCAGAGATGTTAGTTGGAAAAAAGAAGGAGTAATTTTATAGCCTTTTCAGATGACTGTGGATGTTTTTCTCTGATACTACACAGAAACTAGGCAAGTGGCGTTTCACCCTTAAAGGCTGGTGGGAATGTGGAATCTAAACTCATATTGATGAAATTTTGGGGTTTTGTTACAGTGAAATCTACTCGTTTATCTGGCGCTCTGAGTGGGTCGTTTACCTACACAGATTTTACAACCTCACACACTGGCCATTTGGAAAATACTGGATCTTCCAACCAGTGACAAGCCCCATGAAACAATTTTAAAAAGTACGCCTGTTCTTTAGTATCCACCCCTCTCATCAGAAAAGTCTGTGAGCTTTGGGGACATTATTGAGCTAACAAGGGGGAATGGGAATTTTCTGAAATTCTAATCCTCACTTGAGAAGTTCCAATTTTATTGTTGGCCACGAATTCTGTCAGTTGCATTCCTGGAGTTGGCCAGCTCATTTTTGCTCATTTCAAGAAACGCTTGCCAAACACCCCCGTCCAAGTAACCATAGTTTGTCCGTTAGTCATTCTCTCGAGAAAGAACGGTATTCCAGGGCAAATGCAGCTCAAACCCCCACGCCGGCATCCGTGCGCCGTGTGGACTTCCCATTTTTGACATACAGAATATTAAAAACATATGTAGTCAAGGGTCATAAAATTAGTGAGTTTTACTGCTTCATTAAGAATATCCTTACGGGAAACGGGCTTTTTTTTTCCCCCTGGAAGGGCGTGGAAGTCAAGAACACAGGGACTCTGCTGCTACGCACCCGCCGCTGCCTGGGTTCCTGCTGAGACACCGCAGTTCTACCCACCTCTGCTGTTGCTCTCGGCGCAGGTGTCAACGCAGGGACGTGGTAAATGGCGCTTACTATGGCCATGAAAATAGTTTTGGCCTCACAGCCCCTGGGGGTCCATGGACCTCCCTTTGGGGACCGCTGGTCTGGCTCAACCACTCCCTCGTAGACACTGGGGGAAAGACGCAGCTCCCCTGGACCAATGGCCGTGGACGTCCTACAGGGATAGGAGAGCAGGCTCGATTTGTGTACGTGTGTGTGTTGAATTGAGCGAATTTGAAATAGTTTGACTTGATCAACTGAAATTAACATTAGTTTCAGAGGCTGAGACTCTTGGAGGTCAAGTAAAGAAGAGGTTTTAGCGTAGTACTTCTTATGCATACATGTTTCTGTGTACTTTAAGGGTCAGCTGTTTGATATTGAAACAATTCCATGTGGATAGTAAAAGTTTTGTTTTATCTTACCTGGCTGGGTATGCTCAGTTGGGTAGAGTGTCATCCCCATGCACCAAGGTTGCAGGTTCGATCCCCAGTCAGGGCACATACAAGAGGCAACCAATACATGCATGAGTAAGTGGAACAACAAATCAATGTTTCTCTCTCTCTTTCTCTCTCCCTCTCCTCCTCTTTCCCCTCTCTCTCTAAAATCTATTAATAAGCCCTGGCTGGTGTAGCTCAGTGGATTGAGTGCAGGCTGCGAACCAAAGGGTCGCTGGTTCGATTCCCAGTCAGGGCACATGCCTGGGTTGCAGTCCAGGTCCCCAGTGGGGGCCACATGAGAGTCAAACACACATTGATGTTTCTTTCCCTCTCTTTCTCCCTCCCTTCCCTTCCGTCTAAAAATAAATAAAATAAAAAATAAATAAAATCAATTAATTAAATTTTTTGTTTTAATTTTTAAGAGACTAAAAGAATAAGATCCATTTTTTATTTCCCTTGTTTCCAAACTGACCTCATTAATTTGTCCAACTTGTGTTGAATTCCTTTACGTAACAGAGGGTCTCACATTCACATATATTTTTCCACGTGTGTTGGGATACCCGCCGAGCAAGAAATCTCAGCTAGGAAGGGCAGGCTGTGGGTGGATTCACTGAGGACGATGCCTGCAGAAAGATCACTTGGTCATTATTTTAAAATGAAGAACAAAGTTGTGTGGCAGAGGCCAAGGTCAGGTCCCTAAGGACCTCCGTTTGCTCACTCTGCGGCGCAGGGCTGGCCTGGGCTGGCCACATGGGTGACTCCATCTCTCATGTGCCCAGCTGTACATCTCGGTGCCCTTCACTGTGCTGTCAAAGTGAGACCTGCAGACGGAAGGAATGATTTGAGAATTGCTAAATCACACAAACATATTGATGAAATAACTTAACAAAACTCTGTAGCGTACTTATTTTTCAAGTATGGTTAACTATTGTAGTTAAACTTTTGTTCTTTTTAATTTTTAGATTTTGTTTATTTATTTTGAGAGAGAGTGGAGGGAAAGAAAAAGAGAGAGACACATCCATATGTGAAACATCCATTGGTTGCCTCTCGCACGCCCCCTACTGGAGACCTGGCCTGAAACCCAGGCACATGCCCTGACCGGGAATTGAACTTGCGACCTTTCAGTTCATACGCCAATATCAATCCACTGAGCCACACCAACCAGGGCTAAACTTTTGTTCTCAATCAACTGCTCCTTCATAGGGATTTGGCAATGAACTAGTCTGGCCTTATCGTGGCTAGGCCTGCCGTGCTCCTGGTTTTGTCCTGGGAAAGTCAGCTGTTTTGATTTCTGCCCATTTTTGTCTTCTCTGTGTGTGCTGACGGGGGCTGAGTCTTCCTACTACATAGACTCTAAGCCATTATTTTTATCTATTCTGATCATACGGTTTTTCATCCAAGGTTCTTGACAACTTGCTATATAAAAGTCAGTGAGAATGCACAGCTGTGAATAAACTTTGGTCCGTGCTCTGGAAAAGATCACAATCTAGTGGGAAGAAATTGATTTTTCATCAAATAAATATATGAACCAGAGCAGAAGGAGCCCGGAGGGAGCCGAAGATAACTCGGGTAGTATTGGGGGAAGCTTTAGGGGAAATTGCATTTGGTCCAGGGCACCGTGGGTAGGTCGGGGTTTGCCGGAGGGAGGAAGGACATTCCAAATACAGTGAACACCATATGCAAAAGCTCAGGGTGATGAAAGGTTACGGAATGCTCTGGAAACCGTTAGACGTTCATGCTGGCAGGAGCACGGGGTGAGCAACATGAAGTGACAGGAAATGACGAAGTGGCCCCCTTCACGAAGCGACCCATTCTGCTCAGATCTGTCAGGTGGATGGGCCAGCGGAGACAGGAGCCTGTGGGCAGGTGACCTAGAAGCCACTCCCAATTGTTACGAAGGAAAGAAAATTAAAGCAGAACAGACACACTTTCCAGTTCCCCGAATAATCATCTCACTTGTTGGGATGCTCCTGCTGATTCTCAGAGTGGTATCCCCAGGTTTACGGCCCTCCCTAACCGGGGAGCCTTGAGGAACTGCCCCCCACGCGGCAGCCCTGGTCCTGAGCCGGCGAAATCCAGCCACAGCGGCCTCCGCGTGGTGGCCTGCACAGCGACAGGGAGGCGGCAGCCATCGCCCGTCCAGCATGGAGATCCGAACGGGAAAATCACACCTGCAGCTGGTTAGGGGGGATTTGGGTGGCTGGTGTGTCTTTTTAGAAAATGTGGCAGATGAGGCATTACGTCCACGCAGGAAAGTCTCCTCTCATGCTCAGCGAGAGAAGACGGGATGCGGCCGCTCCATCCAGCTGCGTCTACCGTGTCTGCGCGTTGAAGCCGAGAGGAAAGACTTTTCCACCCTGTGGTCCGTGCAATTTTCTGCCCGTTGGTCATCTTCTGGGGTCCGCGGCGGCCGGAAGTCTGTGATTTGGCCGTCGTCTGTGACTGCATCTTCTGTCTAACTGTCCTACAGAATAGTCTTGTCCGGACCGGGGGAACTGCAGATACGGAACCCCACGAAGGAGGAGCGAGGCCTGTATGGGTGCTCGGTGGCGAACCGCCTGGGCGCCGATGCGGAGAGGTCGTCCGTGCTGTACGCAGGTACCTACTGCCCCGGTCGGAACCCGGCCTGCCTGGGTTTCGGGTTTAACAAACTCTAGAGCAGAAGGTCTCAAACTTCGGTGAGTGCGCCCTGCTGGCGGTGCTTTAAAACACAGATGTCTGGACCCCGCTCCCAGAGGTTCTGACCCAGAGGGTTTGGGAGGGAGTCTGAGAGTTTACATTGTTAACGTGGTCCCAGGTTATGCCAGTGCTGCTGGCCTGGTGGCCACACTTTGAACACGGCTCTTCCAGAACTCTCTGTCTAAGAATTGGGAACGAACAAGACAACATTTAATTGGTGGTGCTTTTCTTTTTAAAGAGCCACCAGTCAAGGAAAAAGAATAATTCTCCTTCTGAGATTGCTGTGAACCCCCCAGTGGCACACCCACCCGCCCCTGTGCACACACATGGAGAGCGTTGCACCTGTGTGTCTGTGTGTATCTTCCCAGCAGTGCCGTTTGAATATTAGAGTGTGCTTTCAGTGTGAAGGAACTTTTTTTTTTAGGTGGCAGGGTTGTAAGCAGCGCCTCCTTGTGGCCAGCTCGTGTTCTGAGATTGCAAATAAAGCAAGAGCTCCCTCCTCCCACTCCCTGCTCTGTGGCTTCTGGTGTGTGCGGCTCCGATGGGCTGGAATGAGCAGAGGGACAAGATAGGGCATTAGAACCCAGCACTTGGACACGTCCGTGTTGGGCTTTGTAGCAGGCACCTCCCGACTATATGTTGAGGAGGTGGGACCAGTTGAATCTGTGCAGACTCTTAGCCCCGCCCTTGTGTTCCAGACAGAGGTGGGGCCCTCAGGCCTAGACCCTTCTGGGTGGTTCCCTTCTCTGAGCTTCACCTCCTCTCCAGGAAACATCGATTCCAAGGCTCTAAAATCCCTGTGAGGCATAGAAATCCCCCATGCAACTCACTGATCTCCCCTGAAGTCAGTCCTAGAACAACCCAGATCCCGGGCGAGCTGGCGCAGGGTCCCACAGGGGCCAGAGGACATGCTGTGATGGCCGCAATCCTCTCCCGGCCCAAGAGCTGCTCCCAGCCTTTCAAATCTCAGCGTAGCTTTCCACCGCCCCTGGCCCTCCAGCGGAGAATGGAACATTTGGTCATCCAACCGTGATTGTTCCGGAATTCTCTTCCCCAGAATAGACGGGAACCAACCAGCGAGCTAACCGTCCTTATTCGCCCATGCTCTGTGTGTAGGTGTGAAAACAAGTTAGGGAAATATGTCCCTCCCTTCCCGGTGCTGATGGTGGAGTGGGGGAGGGGTACCCTGGCCACGGCCTCCCGAACGCCCGCGTGCTGCTGAGAGCCAAGGATAACCAGACCCTTCTCTGCCTTACACCCACAGTGCCTCCCAGCGGGCCGCGTGGTTTGAGGGTGTTTTCCAGCTCTTTCTCCCACTGCCAGCTCAGGCACCCCATGTCTTCTTTCCAGAGTGAGCTCATGAATCAGTCTGGGAAAAGTACTTCGTTCTCAAAAACCCGGGGACCTAAAAGTCCTTGACTGAGTCCCCGATTCTTTGTGGCCACGCAAGTTTGACGCGGGGTTTCCTTCTCCAGTTTCCTTTCTGGGAAAAGAGCCTGGTGCCCTGGTGTGTTAGGTCCTCCTGCAGCTCCTCCGAGGCCACCCCGCACACCTGTCCCCTCGGCCCTCCTTACCTCGGCGTCCCTCCTGCATCAGCAAATCACGCGTATCGAAGAGGCATGTGGCCATACAGCCAAGCACCCCCATAGCCCCTGCATGGTCGTAGTAGTCAATGCACCTTTGTACGTATCTCTTTGACTGTAACCGTCCATCTGTCCATCCATCCATCTATCTGTCCCCTATACTGTGTGCATCCCTCCCATCAGGGTGCGGAGACAGCCGGGACCCTCCGCTGCTCTCAGAGAGCTCGTCACCGTTCGCCAAGTGCAGCTCAGTTTACCAAGGACCCAACGCCATTTGACTCTAATGTGGTTTTTCTGTTCCCTTCCGATGAAGAGGCGCCTGACATCTTGTTCCTGGAAAGAAACGTCACCAGCACGGAGCATGGCCCCCTGTCTGCCGTGGTCGGGGGCACCGTGGAGGCAGCCCCGGGAGCAAACGTGACCATCCACTGTCCTGTGAGAGGTGAGTATGGTCACTTCCAGCTCGAGGGCACGTGGCCTGCTTCCAGGAGACACCGAGGCCTCCATGTGGCCGTCTTAAAACTCCGATTTGCCAGGGAAATGACAGTGGGTGTGTCTCTTGGGGGAGAGCCCGTGCCAACTCACAAAACCAGCGTATAAAACAAACTAGTTTCTTAATTTTAGAGAGAGAGGAAGGGACATAGAAAGAGGGAGAAAAATGAATGGGTTGCCTCCCGTATGTGCTCCAACTGGGGATCAAATGAGAATGGGACAGCGCTCCAGCCTCCGGAGCCACGCGGCCCGGGCAAACAGAGTGCTTCTTCATTCCTTCCCAGTGAGGACTGTGCCTGCCTTGCACGCTGTCGTGTCCACACTTCTCAGGGGGTGCCCACAGCTGCAGCCCCTTCAGATGCATCTGCCAGGCAGGTGGTTGCGGGTGAGGCTGCGGCCTGAGCAGCGAGCTCATCTGCTGGACATCAATAGGCGCCTCCGCTGGCTGGACAGAGTCTGCGCTAGGCAGGGCCAGGTCGGGCAGTGGGCAATGTCCAGGCCCCCTGGCCCAGACGCTCTGTCCTGGACTGTCCTCGTGGGAGCCTCACCTGTCTGCGCCTCAGTGTGCCTTTCTGCTTTGTTTCCATCAGCAGGTGAACCTCCTTTCTAACAGACTCGCTCTTTCCATGTCGAAGTGCCACCTTCAGTCTGACCTTGCCTCCATCCAGGCCTTTCTGGCCCTTTAAGGCATAGATGATTTTAAGTCTTCACCTGGACCCACACCTGCCCCAGAGTGAGGTCAGCATGCGGCACACAAGTCCCCTGGGCGGGCGCTGGCAGGGCTGCGTGAATAATAGCTTCGGTCTGTTTCTCAGAGACATCGCGAAGTCCTTGATAGAAAGACCCACTCTTTTTTGTTTTAGATTTTATTTCTTTATTTTTAGAGAGGGGAAGGGAGGGAGAAAGAAAAGGAGAGAAACATCAATGTGTAGTTGCCTCTTGCACGCCCCCTAGTGGGGACCTGGCTGGCAACCCAGGCATGTGCCCTGCCTGGGAATCGAACCAGCAACCCTTCGGTTTGCAGGCTGCGCTCAATCCACTGAGCCACACCAGCCAGCCAGGGTGGAAGATCCACTCTTTAAAGGTGACCTTGCATATGCCCTTGAGTTAATTCTCTTCACAATCCTTATTTCCCTGGTCCCCGCGTACTAATGGGGTAGCTGTAATGGTAGCCACTTGGGCAAGTCTTGCTGGGGCCTCAACCCAGAGAGCTCAGAACTGGGGGAGCCTCTGCTGCTCTTGTCCCGCCATGAAGGTCCACTAAGGAAAGGCTCCGAGGACGCATCCGTCCAGGCTTCAGGTTCTGCCCCCTCCCTCGAGGGCCAGCTACTCACCCTGCTCCCAGAACGGCTCCTTTGGCTCTGCAAACAGTGGAAATTTGCTAACCCCCGAGGTATTATTTTTCACCCCTTGGAAGTCCCTCCGTGTTTGGACTACACAGACGCTTGAAAAAAATTCCCTTCAGCCTCCCAACTGACTCCACCCACAAATATGTGAGTTTTCTGGCAGAACGCACCCGCCGTCACCGAAGGGGCCAGCATGCTCTGGCCGCAGCGCGGAGGGAGGCGGAACGGAACTTTCCATTGCCAAAGCCACAAATGTCTGGAGCTCCCTCAGCCCTCCACCTGCAGAGGATTCTGCAAAATAGATCTGACTTCTATTAAGAGAAACCTCAACATTATTTCTAAATTTCTTACTTTCACGATCATTTAAAATCGGGCTTTCAGGGGGATAAGCCGCGCAGGAAGGGCTTTGCAGTACAGTATTTGCTGTCCTGAGTCGGGGTGGTTCAGTGGAAGTTTTGGGAGTGAAGCTTCCCTCATCAGCGTGTGGCCCATCTCTGTCCACCGCGCCCCCCCCCCCCAGTCCCACCGCCTTCTGCCCTGCCCCGGAGCTCCGCCTCCCTCGTCCACGCTCAGTTCTTACTAGAAATGGTCCTGTTTGGTCTCCCCGCCCCACACACCTGGCAGGCATCCTCTATGCACTGGACCTCAGGCACGCATCGGGAGTCCTTTCCTTTTAAAAATAAACCTGCCTTGTTTTGAGTTCTGTGCCATTTTAAATAAACCTGTAGTGAACTTGCTGTGTTTTCTTGTGGGCCGAAGCTGGAGCTAAGTTCGCTTTGGACAGAGAGTCGTCTTCTTAAAGACAGGTGAGGAACTTGATGAAGGGACAGAAAGTGTGTGTTTTCCAGACAATTCTGTCACCAGCTTGCATAGGACCCCCCACTCTGAAGTAGGTGGTGTGCTATGTTTGTCGAAGAAAGGACTTTCCATCCCACAGATGAGGCATTATCCCGTCCGCAGGCCGGAATGCTGCTTTATGGAATTATATTTTTATATTGCAAATTGAGATGATGTTGGTAAATAAGTAGCATGTATACATTTTTCTTTTGTTTTTCAGTTGCCCGTCAGGCATTTCTCATTACTACTTGTAATGAGTTCACCTAGTCATACCTTTCAGACAGAGTCAGTTTCTGCTTTAGTCACCTATGTTTGATTTCACCTGTGCGGTATAGACATGCGGAGTGATGGTTTCTACTCACTCAGAGATGATATTTCTTTTTCTTTTCTTAAGATTTTATTTATTTATGTTTAGAGAGAGGGGAAGGGAGAGAGTAAGAGAGGGAGAGAAATATCAATGTGCAAGAGATAGGTTGGTAGGTTGTCTCTCACACGCCCCCCACTGGGGAACTGGCCCGCAACCCAGGCATGTGCCCTGACTGGGAATTGAACTGGCAACCTTTCAGTTTGCAGGCCAGCACTCAGTCCACTGAGCCACAATAAGCCAGGGCTTGGCGATAATATTTCTAATAACTATGTTCAATAATAAGACCCACAAACCTGTATTTCTAAAGGTTAACAGTTCTAAGTCACAAGAGTCATTTGTCTTGCTCTTTTAAAAAAAGAATTTCTTCTAAAGACTGGAGGGAAAAAAGTTTTAACTGCACCCTCTCTGCCACCTTCTGGTGAGAAAGGGAAGTTCCACCTGAGGAAAAGGACCAGTAAATAGCAACAGTTGCATTTTCTTTCCTTGATGCTCAGGAAGAGTGCTGTTTGTGTGCCTGTGTGTGTGTGTGTGTGTGTGTGTGTGTGTGTGTGCGCGTGCGCGCGCGCTGCGTGGTCTGCGTTGCTCGTGTTTCTTGTTCTTAAGCTCATTGGAGGTGCGGCTGATCTCTGTCTTTGCTCTAAAATGTTCCTGTGTCAGACTGAATTATTACCTTCCTGTACTGCGTTTAATAATTTCCCTTATGGGGGAGGATTTGGAGGACATTTTTGTGGTGCAGCAAGAGAATGTGGTTAAATTCCTAAACGTAGCCTCATCTCTCTGACAATTATTTTCCCCCATCCAGTGAATATTGGTTTATATTATATAGTGTGGAATTTAGTGGTTAGTGATTTAACATCTTTGTCACAAATCCCTTTGGCCACCCCGCCAAAAGAACTCTCTCTCCAGAAAAATACATTTATCCACAAAATTTTGCATGTAATTTTCAGAATACATAAAAAGAAAACCTCTCCTGGCCGGGCAGTTCAGCTGGAGTTGGGCGTCGGCCATACACCAAAAGGTTGCAGGTTCGATTCCCGGCCGGGACATGTAAGGGAGGCAACTAATCAATGTTTCTGTCTCCTCATGGATGTCTCTCTCTCTCTCTAATCATTGGGTGATGGTTTGAAAGAAAAAAAAAAGGAAAGAAAACATGAGAATACTCTGCTTACCCACTGTATTATGAACTGAACCTGTTGGCCCTTCCACCATGCTCTAAGTGAAAGCTCTCTTATTTTCTTGACCTGTGGTTTTTGACATTTATCCCCTTTACTACATTTATCTCTTTTGTAAACCATATAAAATTCTCGAAATAGCTACAATTATTTTTAAGGACATTTTACACCTCTTCTCCCACTCAAAAAGACTACCCCCTCCCCACCACCCTTGTTTTTTCATCTTACTTCTGTGTGTGGTTTGGAAGCCTCGGCAGCTGCCTGTCCTAGTTCTGCGCTCAGTCAAAGCAGCGTCACAGGTGCTTGGAAACTCCGTCCACCCCTTCAGCACGCATTCGCTGAGGCCAGGCTGGGTTTTCAATGTGCAGAATTGAGTAAAGTCTGGTTTCCGTAACTACGTAACCAGGAAACTAGGATACGACCGATGCGAAAGTGTACGCGTTGGCGAGGGGCGCCCGCTGCGCGGAGAGAAGGGCGCAGGCGGCGAAGGGATCGAGGGGGCTGACAGAACAGATGACACTGAGCTCAGGCCACTTGGAATGACAAGAAAGGCCATTTGCAGCCAGAGACCCAGCCTTGAGGCAAAGGCGTCAGCACAGGAGAGCTCCTGGCTGGTTCGCACAGCCGCGGGCAGGCCTGGTGACTGAACACAGAGGGTGTGAGGCAGAGCGAAAAGAGGAGGGTTTGGAGCTTCGGATTGTGGGGGGCAGGGCGTGTCCTGCTGAAAACGCTCAAGCCCTGGGCCGCTTTTTACCGGCAGTGGAGAGACCAGCCAAGTCGGTAGCGAGGTAACGGTGTGACCCAAGCGGTGTTTTGGAAGGCACATTCTGCCTGCCGATGGATAAAACGTTAGAGGGGAAAGAAACTGCAGAAAGGCCCTGGCTGGGTATCTCAGTGGGTTAGAGCGTCATCCCAACCTGCCAAGGTTGTGGGTTCGATTCCCGGTCAGGGCACATACAAGAAACAACCAATGAATGCTTAAATAAGTGGAACAAATAGATCTCTCTCTCTCTCTTTCTGTCTTCTTCTCTCTCTCAAATCAATAAATACATTTTTTAAAAAGAGAAAGAAATTGCAGAAAGTTATAAACTGAACTCAGTGAAATTGTATCAAGGATCATTGATTGCATTATTAGGCCCATTACTCAGGATATTAAAATCAGACCCCATGCCTCTGATTTACCCAAGAGAGAGCAGACATTTCTGGCATTTAGCTGTGGATGCGTTGTGAGTTGGGGACCTGGGACAGACTTGTCCCCAGGCTGGGCATGGATGTTGGCACACAGCGGTTAAATTAAACATGGAAAGGAGCTCCGTTACTGAGAGCTGAGCTTCACATTTATGCTGCAGGCAGCGTCTCAGCAAGGAGCCTACTGAAAGCCCATCAGAGTTCATGAAAGATAGCAGTGACCTGCCCTGGCCAGGTGGCTCAGTTGGGTGGAGCATCATCCCGTAACCAAAAGGTTGCGGGTTCGATCCCAGTCAGAGCAGGTGTGGGAGGCAGCCGGTAGATACTTGGGTTACCCCCCACCCCTCTCTCTCCCACTCTCCCCTCCCTTCCTCTCTCTGAAATTCACAAACATACTCAAGTGAAAATTTTAAAAATGTGTTAAGACATCTTTGTGTCACGGTCCTTTAAAAAATAGCAATGACTTGAGTCTCTGATTGGTGCCCGTTTGAACAGCCCAGATGGAGGGTATTTTTTGAGAAAATGGGCTCAGATACACTCAGCCCCTCACCCAGGTCAGCACACTGGGGCAGAAGCCGGCGTCCGGGTGTGTGTCCGCGGAACACAGTGTACCCTGTGTTACTATGTGTTAATCATTGTGTGAGTTCCCAGACGAACCACCCCGGAAGCCTCCGTGTGCCCCGCGTTGTACACTCGAGTGTGCAAGCGAAGGCTTACTCCCAACTCTGCCCGACTTCAAAAGAACTGGATGGAGAAGGCAACTCGGGCTTGAGAGAGAAGAACGGGAACCCGGGGAGGAGTGTCAGAAGGCTGAGGCAGCACCGTGGGCACAACCAGGGCCCGACCTCGCCCTCCCCGGGAGAACGGCCCCGTGGGGTATGAGGCCTGGGACCCAGCCCTCGGTGCCGGTCCGTGTCGGGTCTGCCTGACGCTGCTCATTCAGTCTCCAGGTGGAGGGGCCTTACTGTTTTTTCTTTTCCTCCGTTTATTCCTCCTAGTTAGGTACTTGATCCCTCAATGCCCCGTGTGTTCCTTTTCATGGCTGATACATTGTACACTGAAGTCATTTTGTTATCACAGATAGTGTCTGTTCAGGCCTGAGATCCCTGCTCAATCCGCCCCCCGGCCCACCCCGAGAGAGGTGGCTTTCGTTTGCAGTGTGGCCTGAGAACCGGGGCCTTTTAAAGCTCCCAGGAAGGTTCTAATGTGAAGCCAAGAACCACTGCTTCCTCTGGTCCATGGGGCTATGAAGTCTCTTGGGAACGATCTCCGATGTTATCTCCAAAGGAAGGAGAGCCTCTCCCTGGGGAAACAGCGGGGTGAGAGAGCGAAGGAGACAAGACGCTGGAGCTGACGGGCAGGCCGGGCTGTGGCTCTGGGCTCTTTCCGAAGGTGGCATCAGGTGCATCAGTAACGGACAGCTCAGTGACCTGAGGTCCGCAGAGGAGAACCCCTTCAGTGTCCAAGAGCATCGTGGAAGCAAGGCCGTAGGATGGACTTTACCCTGCCTGGGTAGCTCAGTGGTTGCAGCATCGTCCCGTACACCAAGAGGTTGTGGGTTCAATCCCTGGTCCGGGTGTGTATGGGAGGCCACCGATGGACGTTTCTCTCTCTCTCTCTCCCTCCCTCCTTCCCCCACTTTCCCTCTCTCTCCCGCCTTCTTCTTGCTCTAAAACCCTTCCTCTTGCTCTAAAATCAATAAACATACCCTTGGGTGAGGATTAAGCAAAAAAAAAAAAAAAAAAAAAACATGGACCTTTACGGATGAGTGGAAGTTTTCCAAGCGGTAAAAGAGGCCACAAAATACCCCCGAGTGCAGGGAACAGAGCAAGCGCTACACACAGCGAGGTTCCGGGCTGGCGAGGGAGCCACTGGGAGCGGCATTGTCAGTGCATTGGAAGGGCTGCAGGCTTTTCTCCGCCAGGGGGAGCGAGAGCCGGGCCCGGGAGCCCTGGCTCTCCTGCCCCGCCTCTCCTTGTGAGAAAGGAGCCGCTCAGGAGAGAAACTGCGGGGACAGCTGGGAAAACAGGAGCAGGACGGATGCCTTGAGAGAGGAAGCAACGGAGCCTCGGGGAGGCAGCCTTGGGGAGGCAGCCCCGCCTGGAGGGGTCACCGCGGGAGGTCACGTCTGTGGGGTGTGACGGTGACAGGGAGCAGCCGCAGCTGGAACACCGTGGTGCGTGGCTTCTACTGTAGCTACATGACACAGCTGCCTGTTCATCCACGTCCCGACATTATTCATACAGACGACTACAATTGCTGTGTATCTGCAAGGGCTCCGGAAGGTCCAGGCTTGTCCCCGTTTGGGCCGCTGTCCAGGAATCCTCTGTACTGGACTCCACCGTTCACACCACACATGTCTCTCTGCGTGATCTGCGCCAGCTTTGACTTTGAGTTTTGTTCTCCCAGGAAGACGGGTGGTTGGGGGCTTGGAAATAAAATGTGCAATAATTGTCATGGCCCCTTTCCAGCCTGTGAATGAGACCCTAGAGGGCAGTCCAGCAGCGAGCCATGTAGGGCTCATGAAATACGGCTGGCGGAGCTGCAGAGAGCAGCCCCGTTCCAAGCAGAGCCGGAGTCCAGGGGTCCCGAGAAGCCAGGGATGGCCACACCAGGAAGAGGGACTTGTCAGCAAGAGGTAACCTATTTTGAAAACCTTTGAGGAAAGACTCTTGGCTATATAGAGTTGGGGATAGAAGCCATGACCTAGATTGTTCGTAAGTCCTCAGATCAAGCTGCTGAGGCCGGTCTGGTGACATCATCTTGCTGGAGAACAGAAAGAATGTCAACAGCTCGTCAAGAGGACTTTGTGAGCAGAATCCCGCACAGAGTGGCCTGCGCAGGGCGGGTGGGCCTGCAGCGGAGACGAGGGGCTGCGCCCTCTGTCCCGGGCACATGGAGACGTTTTCCGAGACACCGGGACCATGAACTCCGGTTTCTTCGTCTCACCTATTTGTAGCAATGCCCTTTTTTTGTGGTTTGCCTGCTCTGTATGGTTTGCCTCTTATTTTATCGATGGGCGGCATCATTCCCTCATACGCCCCGGAGGCAACTGACGGTGACTTACCCTGTAGTGTCCTGTGGGAAGAAATGCAGAGTATCATAGGACTCTGGTGCCGCTGGAACAAACCGACCAACCAACAAAAAAAGCACGCAGGAACGATCCATGTGGCACGTGGCTGTGGAAAGCCAGCATCGAGGAGCAGCTTGAACAGGCCAAGGATTTGACAGTGAGGAATAGTTCACGGGCCTTTCAGAAATGAAGGAAATTTGTTTTTCAACAGTGACTATTTTAAAGACACCCCGGAGGTGCAGGCTCTTTGCAACGCCCGTTTTCTAGTGCCTCCAGATCTGAACGTTTTTTTCCACAGTGGTTGCCTTCCAAGAATAATCTCTGCATTGTGGAAAGAGAACGTATTGAATATTTCAGCGCTGTATGTCTTCGGGGAAATAGCCTGTCTTTGAGGTTAGATAAATAAGTTGAAATGCTTTCTGACATTTTATAGCCGTTTCGACAGAGCAAACATTTGCAGATTTGGAAGACCACGGAGAGCAGTGGTCTGCAGGGTCCCGTCTGACTTTCCCCTGGGCCCGTCAGTGCTTTGGGAATGTTCACCCGGCTCATGCGCTTCTAGATGCTTCTTTCCACGGCCCTGAAGACCTTTGCCTCTCTGTGTGCATCTGAAAACTCACCAGGTTTTTTGTGCTCTGCCATTCCTTGTACAGGAGGACCCTCGCTGTCTATCGAAACCCAGTAGCTGAGCCTTGGGTCAAGTTCAAGTGCGACTGTCTCTGACCCCTGTCAGTTCCCCAGTCTGGAACCTGCAAAGCCTTCGGGAGCTCACTTGTGCCCGTCCTCAGGGGCTGACAGTGCCTGGGCCCCCTCTGCCTCTGCCTCCGTCTCTGTCTCTCTCTGGCCCTCCATCAACCAAGAGGCAAAACTCAGTTTCTTCACTAGTTTCTACTCATAGCAAGACATCCATTTTTACCAAGCACTTGGCAATTTCTTTTATAAATTAAAAAAAAATTATTGATTGATTTTTACAGAAAGGGAAGGAGAGAGAGAGAGAAAAACATCAATTTATTGTTCCACTTACTGATGTACTCGTTGGTTGATTCTTGTACGTGCCCTGACCAGGGATCGAACCTGCAACCTTGGAGTATTGAGATGATGCTCTAACCAGCTGAGGTACCCTGCCAGGGCCGTGGCAAGTTTTTAAAGCAAGTCCATAGATTGAGGGGTCATAGCATCTACCGTATCTTTTATTGCATCACCTGCTCCCAGCTCCCTGACCCTCATCCTTCCTCCCCTTCCTTTCCTCACGTTTTGGGGGAAGAAATTCTTTTAGCTCCTCATGCCCTACTCTGTGTCCAGAGATGTTACTTACAGTCTCCGCCCCTCACAACATCCACTCAGACACACTTTTTTTTGTTCCCTGAAAGGAACCTCTTCTGCAAAAGCGTTAATGAACAAAATCTATTTCCCGGAGCAGTTTGTACTCCTCCCAAAGGAGAAACATTTCACTGTGTGTGCACAGAGAACAGCTTAAAGATCCACTTTAGATACTTTGTTTTCCAAAGACTTCTTTGTGACAACCCAACCCTGGGGATGTCTGTTTCCACGGTCACCCTGGTTTCACCAGCTCCTCTTTCCCGACGACCCCTCTCCCAAGGTCAGCTTCAAATGCCTCTTCCTTCTGCGCCTCCCGCTTTGGCTCCGCCTCCTTGACTTGTACACATAAACCAATCAGGTGCTCAGTGGAGCAGAGCCCTTCCCTGCAACAGGATCCCCCACCTGCCGTAGCGAAGCTACTACGGAAACAGAAATCGCCCTTATCCTGTTAAAGGCGATTAAACCCCTTGGCTGAGCTGTGCTCAGCATGTTCGCTTGCTCAGTGGCTTTGGTCATGCGGTCTGCGGACCCGTTCTTAAAGGACTCTGCCTTTGTCATATTTGTTTTTGTTCCAAAGGGGTCCCACGGCCCACGGTGAGGTGGGTGAAGAGAGGGGGACCTCTGGGTGACGATGTGTCCGTGCTTGTCAATGGATCCCTGTGGCTGCAGAATGTGTCCCTGGAAAACGAAGGAACCTATGTCTGCAGGGCCACCAACGCGCTGGGGAAGGCGACAGCGACGTCTGTCCTGCGCCTCTGGGGTAAGCGTCCAACGTCTGGCGGCTCTTCACCTGCTCGAGTGTGTTGTCTCTGGAGCTGAGTAACCACAATGGACCGGAAATGGTTTTAACTATTAACTAAGTGCCCTTCTCTGACAAAGCCGTAACTTTCTGCCTAACACCTGCTCTGGGAGACACACGTTTCTGCCCAGATTCAGTTTCAGGACCCCTCACCTCTGCATCTACACCGGCCGCACTCAGACCCCAACTGCAGCCTGATCGAACAGGTCTTCCCCTCCTCTGCACCCCCACCGGGCGGTTCCAGCCTTGTTCCTCTCTTCTCCCCTCTGCCCTCATCCGCCCCTCGCCCCTGCGTCTCCTGCGACTCCACTTGTTCCCTTTATGGGGATATGTTCTTGATAGGAAATTCACTCCTCAGGAAGCCCACGGAGCTCCTGTCCCAAACGGGCATCATTGTGTGTGATAACGCAGGTGTGAGCGTTCCGGTTTCAAAATTCTTGCCAATGTTAGGAGAGGGAAGATGGGCTATGAGTTCTGGGATCGATTCTTTCCTATTTTTTTTCCTTCTCACAAATTTTATTTTCCGGACACACTAACTTAGTTTTAGGTCCAGTGCTTGGTATGGAGAACCTAATCTAAGTACTTCAAGCTTGCACAACTCTTCAGGAGGCTGAGCGAGAGAGGCAGTGTTGGAAAATCAGCAATTCTGCACCGACAGGCAGTGAGTACGGAGGGCCTCAGCTCCCTGCAGCGCAAAGGCGAGTAAATCCAGGCCGCGCTTTTGGAGCCCATGCTGGATTACACCAACTGCGCAGGCACAGCAGTGGCTACGTCATTTCAGCCTTTGAACTCTGGAGCAAGTGCCCCTCATTTGCGGAAGACATCCCGCAGAATATAACTCTGCAGTCTAGAAGCGGAGTTTCTAGGCTTCCAACTCCCGGGTACCAGGAGAGCGGTGTTGAGCTGTGAATCAACAGCCCACCTCCTGTTATGTGTGACATTGTCATCTAGGGGTATTCATGTAACACACAGGGTCCGGCACGAGAAAACGCCCCTTCGGTAACTGCAAAATCTTTCAGTACAAAATCATTAGCATGCCATTCTGTAACAACAACATCACGCGCGAGCTCACTGTGTGACGTTAGGTGATGTGTTCAAATTAACACTGTAAGTGACGACACCCGACCAACCACACTCAAGCAGGCGTCACTGCTGCGGGCCCCTGCATTTCTTCTTTCCCTCAGACATAATACCGCCAGTGTTCCCTGCACCGCTATCTGTTCATTCCTCATTTGTCTTCGTCCGTTCCGGCGGCTGCAGCAGAATACCGTAGACAGGGCGGCTTATGAACAGCAGACATTTATTTCTCATGGTTCTGGAGGCTGAAAGTCCAAGACCGAGACGCCAGCAGATCCACGCCTGGTGAGAGCTGGCTTCCCAGTTCTGAGTCCTCGTCTCTGGGCTGAGTCCTCAGGTGGCAGAAGGAGCGAGGGAACACACCCTGGGGCCTGATCCCATTCATCAGGGCTCCGGCTTCCGAGTCCGGTCACCTTCCAACAGCCCCACCTCCTGAGACGAACACCCTGGGTGTAAATAAAAACCATCCGATTCACGAGATGAACATAAGGATTAAATGAAAAATTGAGGTTACAGTGCCTAATTCAGTATCTATCACCAGGAAGGTTCTCAGTAAACTTGGATATTTATAAAAATTGTTTGAAATAAACAATAACACTAGGGCCCACTAAAAATACACACTGCCCTGCTTTGCAAATGATGCCACATACAGCTTAGGACGGAAATGCAAAAACCGGGAGGAACAACTGGAGAGCACGTTAAATCCTCGGCGGTGAGAGGGAGCCGGGGCCACAGCTGGCAGCCATCAACTGCGGTGATGATTACGGGAGAATCTGGCGCCTTCTGTGATCACACACAGATCGGCCCTCATCACGTCCCAGCTCATCTTTTTGCCGCGTGTCCAAGGGGCGGGAAAGGCTGTTGGCAGTGTGCCGAGAATGACAGAGTGGTAACTGTACGGGGTGGGGGGGGGGCGGCTTCCGCTTTCCTGAAGGGCCCTCCCGTGTTTACCTTTCCTGATGTCTTCAGGAAGAATCGTTTGTGCCGTGGCAGGACGAACCTGCAGCTTAGAGTCAGCGTCAGTGGAAAGGGAAGGAGGGGAGGCAATGCCTCTTTGACCTTCCTACTCAAGCCCTAGTCTTTGCTGAGGCATCTTTCATTTCTCCACTTGATCCACTTTTTGGTGATGTTTATTGATTTTATAGAGAGAGGAAGTGGGGGCGAGAGAGAGAAGAAAGAGAGAGACATCGATTGGTTGGTTGCCTCCTGCACGTTCTCTGATCAGGGATCGAACCCACAACCTTTTGGTGTGTGGGATGATGCTCCAACCAACTGAGCCACCCGGCCGGGCCACCTGATTGTCTTTTGAGAAGTTGAACCTCGCTCGCTCGAACACCCTGGAGAGGCCCTCCTCCCCTGTCCCCCCCGGCTGTGCTGGAGAAAGCTGAGGAGGTTCCTGCGCACCTCCTCCCTCTCCCTGGGATCTTTCTGGCGGATCCAGCTGGCCTGCCGTAGCCCTGTCCCAGGCTGTGGTCCAAGGGCCCCTCCTGGCTGCCACTCCCCAGTTACCACACCAGGTGTGCTGCGGGAAAATGAGATTGGAAGGGCCCCTTGTGCTCCATGGTGGCTGGCTCTCTGGGGGCTACTCGAAGAGAGAGACAGGCCGCTCGGCAGAAAAGAGTCTGTGGTGGCCCTTGGCCGTGTCCTGTCCAGCCCAATGTCATGTCTCATTTAGAGCTGTCATGACATTGCACTTCCTTCCTGCAGAGCCTTTTTGGAAGCTTGGTAACTGGACACCGTGTTCGGCCACCTGTGGCCACTCGGGAAGCCGAGTTCAGAGACCCCAGTGTGTGATGGCCAGCGGGCAGGAAGTGAGCGAGGCCCTCTGCAGCCACCTCCAGAAGCCCCGGGCTGGGTCTCAGCCCTGTCACATCCGGGACTGCCCCTCGAGGTATGTGGAGCCCCTCTTCTGGTCTCGTCAGTACTGGGTATTTGCTTTTTTTTTTTTTAAATATATATTTTAGATTTTATTTATTTTTACAGAGAGAGGAAGGGAAGGAGAAAGAGAGGGAGAGAAGCATCAATATGTGGTTGCCTCTTGCACACCCCCTACTGGGGACCTGGCTCACAACCCAGGCGTGTGCCCTGACTGGGAATCAAACCGGCGACCCTTTGGTTCGCAGGCCGGCGCTCAATCCACTGAGCTACACCAGCCAGGGCTGGGTTTTTGCTTATTTTAAAAAGCACCGTAATTCGGACTCTGTGCCAGGCATCGTGCTAGTGCCTTCTGTGGGTCATGTCACAGCGCCTGGGAGGTCGATGTAGCCAGTTCCCTGCATGACAGATGGGGACGTCCCTGAGGCCACGCGGTCTGGATTCAGAGCCTCTGCCTATAGTCCCTCCCCAGAGTCGGCTTCCCGCCGCCCGGGGTGCCATCTGTTCCTCACAATCATCATCATAAAGCCGAGCTTGGGGGCTTCCCAGTGTGCACTGTAGTTCCCCAGACCCAGTCCTGGAGGTAAAGCCACCAACAGCCTTTCTATGTAACAGATGATACAAATCAAAACATTCTTAAAAATATCCAAAATCTAACTCATCCTCAACCCAGCCCCCACCCGACCAGTTCCCAATGCCTTCTAGATGCCCCTCGTTCTCCCACGTCTGTCCGCTTCCGCTGTCACCCTGGGGTCCAAGCCGTCATCGCTCTAGAGCCTCCTGATTCTGCTCTCCCTCCCCAGACAGTGCTTTCCGCTCTGCAAGCAGAATTGTCTTTTTTTTTTTTAAGATTTTATTTATTTATTTTTAGAGAGAGGAGAAAGAGAGGGAGAAACAGCAATGTATGGTTGCCTCTCACATGGCCCTCACTGGGGACCTGGCCTGCAACCCAGGCATGTGCCCCGACTGGGAATCGAACCGGGACCCTCTGGTTCCCAGCCCGCGCTCAATCCACTGAGCTACACCAGCCAGGGCCAGAATTGTCTTTTAAAGCACAGTTTTGTCATGGCTTTACTCCCTTGTGTCTAAGAGGAGTGCCTGGCACACGACAGATGCTCAGCGAATATTTGCTGCCGGATAGAAGAAGTGCGTGAGAGACTCAAGATCCCTCCCTGCCCGGGCCTCAGGCTGCCTTATTGCTTCTCTCTTCCACCTCATTATCTGATCTCCACCTGCACTGGGTGTTTTTGTTTTTTGTTTGTTTGTTTGTTTGTCCCTTAGATGTGCCATTCTCCCTCCTGACTCAGAGCCTTTGCACATTCTGTTCCCTCTACCTAGAACACTGTTCCCTCTCTTTTCCCAGAGTTATTTCTATGCATCTATTTTCTGGGAAAGCTTCTCTGACTCCCACCCTCCAGCCTAAACCAGGACTCTGTGCTCTATGTTTTTTTGTATTTCCTTGTTGTTCTTCAAAACTCTTACCGCAGCCAGTCTGTCTTGGTCCCCCACTGGGCTGTCATTTCTGTGACAGCAGAGCCATGGCTGTTGGGTCCTCGCTCTATCCCGAGCCTTTAGCACAGTGCTGGCCCTGGTCTGCACTCTTTAAAAACATGTGTGGAGGGAAGGAATGAATGATTCCGTAGTCTAGTCCCTACCAGATAACTGACCAAATAGTTGGCACCAAAATCTACAAAATATCAACAACAACAACATAATAGTTGCATTTACTGAGTGCGAACCTCCGAGGCAGGTACTGTCGCCCCTGTTTTACGGAGGAGGAAACGGAGGCGTGTTTAACGCTATGCCGCTCCTGCCCTGTCGTGCCCAGAAGTGATGACAGAGGTCGTCGAACCCTGGGTCCCTCTGCATGGAGGGGGAGGGGGTCTTCACAAGCCTGTGAGCCCCTTCTCAGAATGCAGATTTTTTAATCTGTAAAAGAAAATGTATTTCATTCCAAAGAAAACCAATGATACTGAATCCAGTTCTAGTTAAGAAATTTGTGATGTTGGAATGGATTCGCTTCTCTAGTAACACCCCAAAGACTGAGATTTAGTGGCGCGTTACTTTTGAAATGGTGGTGAACATGAAGGGTATTTGGAGGCACCTGCCACAGTTCCGATGTCCCGTGAAAATATCCATTGGCAACAGAATCGCAGGTTTTGCTAATACTACTGTGTTTTGTGGCTTTCATTTTTATAATTGAGGGAAATAGGCCATTGTCATTAGAGCCGCATGACAAAGGTCATTCCTCCCCCACCCCAAGATCCCAGGCGCAGCTCCGACGCCTTCCGGGATGGGGCGCCCAGTGCCTCCCGGTGTCCCCTTCTGAATTCCGTCTCCTACAGTCACTCAAGTGTGACCTGAAGGTCAGGCAGATCCCAGCTCTGTTGGCTTGTGACTTATATGACCACAGCCAAGCTGTTTAACCTGTGGACGCTGGTTTCTCCCGATAAGAATGGGAAGAATGAGCCCGGCTGGTGTAGCTCAGTGGATTGAGCGGGGGCTGGGAACCAGAGGGCCCCGGTTCGATTCCCAGTCGGGGCACATGCCTGGGTTGCGGGCCAGGTCCCCAGTGAGGGCCATGTGAGAGGCAACCATACATTGCTCTTTCTCTCCCTCTCTTCTCCTCTCTCTGAAAATAAATAAATAAAACCTTTAAAAAAAAAAAAGGAATGGGAAGAACGCGACAATTACATAAGGCAGCGCGTGACTCTCTCCCCGAGCAAACAGCACACACTGTAGTGGCTTTAAAAAGAGTATTTTCTCCCCTTTGGTGTCAGTGACTCGAAGTCTACCTTTTTGACATTTCCACCTGATTTTGCCCCCACCCCACCCTCTGGGGCCACACGGGCCTCCTGTGCTTGCTGAGGCTCCACCCCAGCCCCACATTGCCATCTCTCCTCGGTGACTCTGCTGCCTCCCCGAGTAAGAGGAAGTCTGAGAATAAGGCCAGGTGTCACCTGCGCTGCGGGCCCTTCCCACGGAGGCCGACACTCGCTCCCTGTGACAAGGCGCTGGCCCGACATCCCGTTCTCACTAAGCTCCTGTAGTTTTTGTCCCCAGGTGGTTCGCCAGCGCGTGGTCTGAGTGCTCTGTGTCCTGCGGCAAAGGATTCCGTGTTCGGCGCGTGGCGTGTAAACGCACAAAAGCCAGCGGCTCCGTGTGGGCACTGCCTGCGGCAGCGTGCGACCCCAAAGGCAGGCCTCTGGGGAGAAGACCGTGTGCCAGCCACCCCTGCGTCGTGGAACCGGGGGGCCAGGTACAGCTCACGGGGCTCGTGTTTGACAGCACTGCCATCATCGTCACCCTGTTTTTAGTAGACTTCCGTATTTTTAATTTTTATTATTTTTTAAATTTTTTTCAATGTGTGGTTGCGTCTCGCATGCCCCCTACTGGGGGCCTGGCCCGCAACCCAGGCATGTGCCCTGATTGGGAATCGAACCAGTGACCCTTTGGTTTGTAGCTCGCTCTCAGTCCACTGAGCTATGCCAGCCAGGGCTCAAATTTTTAATTTCTCAATGACACTTGACCTTCCATGTTCTTCTGTGTTAGTTTCAGGTGTACAGCGCAGCGGTTAGACAGTCCTATACTTTACAAAGTGATCCCCCATATTTCCAGTACCATCTGGCCCTACGCACAGGTATTACGTATTAGTGACTGTATTCCCTGTGCTGTGATTTCACCCCTGGGACTCTTCTGTGGCTACCAATTGTACTTCTCAATCCCTTCACTTTTTTTTTTCAACCACCCCCAGCAACCATCAGTCTGTTCTCCATATCTATGAGTCTGTTTCTATTTTGTTTGTTCGTTTATTTTGTTCATTAAATTCCACATGTAGGTGAAATCATCTATTACATTTTTTTTTTAATTTGGCGGGGAAACATCTGATCCGTCTGTAAAACGAATGGGTGTGTCTGATGTCGGGGGTCACGTTTGGAAATCACAGGGTCCCTGGCTTTCAATACAAAGGGACACCAAGGTCCCCACTGACCACAGAAGGTGCGAGGTAGCCAGGCTGGGGCCGCAGAGCAGTGTGGGCTTCGCGGAGAGGAGCAAAGAGCCCTAATGACCTGGGCACCGAAGCACAGAGCCCGTGTCTCCAAGGCTGCCTTAACTAATGTTGCAAGAAAAGTATTTGGAAATGATTTTAAAGCACTGTGCAGGGAGCTGGATTAGTCTTGAGGATGGCCTCAGCCACATACCACAGACTGGGTGCCTTTAACAACAGCAATTTATTTTCCCACAGTTTGCTGGCTGCAAGTCCAAGATCACGGTGCTGTCAGGGGGGTTTGGGTGAGGCCTGTCTCCCTCTCTTTGGCCTGTAGGTGGCAGGCCTGAGCTCACAGGGTTGTGTCCCTTCACTGTGTTTGCCTTCCAGTGTCCTGGACGTTGCCTGGGCCGCGCCACGAGGATACAGCCGCATCCTGTGGTCTGTCAGCAAAACAGCTCCCACTCTGGCTGCGACCACGGAAGAAGCAGGTACCACCCCGCCCCAGAGCAGCGCACGGCCCCTCCCGCCGCCTCAGTCAGGGCCTGTCTGCCACCTCCCCTCACGGCCAGTTCCTAGTAAATCGCAGTTTCTTGCAACCGTCCTCAATAGTATGCATTACACTGGAAGAGGAATTATGTGTGCTACTGATCATTACACATTATGTGGATGTTGAAATTACAGAGACACACCGAAGGGAAAAAAGGGGAGCTTTGAGAATAGATAGATATTTTCTTGCTCGGTACACAAAGTCAGTCAAGCATAGTAATTCTTCATGTAGGTTTACGGATTCAACCTTCTAATGTCAGTGAGCTGCTTTATTCCTCTGCTTGATTAGGATACGGGTGCAGGGGTTTAGCAGAGAATAAAACAAGCTTACCGTGTTCAGGGGCTAACACAAGATGGGGGTCTGCTTTACTCTTGTGTGAAAATCTGAGGTGGTCGATGATTCAGGGTGAAGAGCTTTGCTCTGGACTCACCCCGAGACCCAGGCTCCTTCTGTCTGGCACCGCTGTTGTCCCAGAGGCGTGTGCCCCAGCCAGTGGACCGTGAGGAGAGAGCTTTAAGGGTACCCGAAGGGGCCAATTTAGACTTCTTTCTCTGACTGGGTGACCTTCAGTGCTAAAAGTGGGGAATCCTGTGTACTTATGGTTGGGAAGTTTTATTTTTATTTATTTTTTTTTAGAGAGAGGGGAAGGGAGGGAGAGAAACAGCAATGTATGGTTGCCTCTCACACGGCCCTCACGGGGACCTCACGGGGACCTCACGGGGACCTCACGGGGACCTGGCCCGCAACTCAGGCATGTGCCCCAACTGGGAGTCGAACCGGGACCCTCTGGTTCCCAGCCCGCGCTGAATCCACTGAGCTACACCAGCCAGGGCCTGGTTGGGAAGTTTTATCCGTTCACTAAAGCAGCCTGGGTCATAGAAGACGTCTAGCACATCACTTGCTGCTCTTCCTTCACATTGCAAGTCTTGCTGGAAAACTTGAGGCAACCTTGACCTTTGGGCTCTGTAACTGTCTTGAGCCTTCAAGAGCCTTCCTCCTCAGACGGGAAATGTTTGCAACAGCTGCCCACCCTCTCAACAGACAGGCTCGTTCCCTGTCTTGCTGAGAAGATGGAGACTGCACACAGAGTGATGTGCCGTCCAAACGTTTTCCGTCGCCTTCTCGAAGATGTGTTTATGACACAAAGCCCTACAAGGTTGGAGCTCACTTTTTAACCCACCAGGCGTGTGTTTCGGAAAATTGCTTTTTCTACTGATCAATACATGATAGATGTTTTCCCCATCTCAATACATAAGATTCAGTTTATTTATTTTTTATTTTTAGAGAGAGGGGAAGGAAGGGAGAAAGAGAGGGAGAGAAGCATCAATGTGTGGTTGCCTCTTGTGCACCCCCTACTGGGGACCTGGCCCGCAACCCCGGCATGTACCCCGCCTGGGAATTGAACCAGTGACCCTTTGGTTCACAGGCTGGTGCTCAATCCACTGACCTATACCGGCCAGGGCAGTTTATTCTTTTTAATTGTACTTAATATCACCTCATTCTATTGCTGTGGCCATCTTTTTATTTGAGATTTGTTTGCTAGTACAAACAAATGCTTCAGTAAACATCTGGAACACATATCTTTATGCACAAAGATTAATATTCTTATATGGTAGACTTTAGGTATGAAAATTAATTGGCAGACATGATCATTTTCGTACTACATGACTGTCAAAATGTGTCTACCAACAGGATATAAGGTCCTCCACCTTCACCATCCATGTAACATAGGTTTTCAGCCCTTTAAACGTTTTTTTAAATCCTCACTGAAGGATATGTGTATTGATTTTAGCGAGAGAGGAAGGGAGGGGAGAGAGAGAAACATTGATGTGAGAGAGAAGCTTTGATTGGTTGCCTCCCATACACGTTCCGGTGGGAATCGAACCCACAGCCCAGGTGTGTGCCCTGACTGGGGATCAAACACACAACCATTCAGTGCACCGGACGACGCTCCAACCAACAGAGCCACCTGGCCAGGGCACGCCTTGCTTTCTTTTCCTCATGACCAGCCTCTTGGGCTTCAGCTTCTGGTTCGTCTGAAGTTCCCTGTACCCTCTCGCCTTTTATACGTAGGAAGCTCAGCGGCTCCTTCTGACTTCCCTCTGGCCCTGCCTCCCCTCAAATCTGAAGAGATGTCTGTATTAGCTAAGGTTTGGAGGGGGCTAGAAACCATAAAACTCAACTCATGCAGATGTATGCAGAGAGGGCAGGAGATTTCTTATGAAGACAGGACCCGCCAACACGTGGGCACGACCGTTTGGTATCCTTTTAAACGTATATTTTGAGCATTCTTTGAATATTTGTTTAACCTTTCGAGTAGAGATGCGGGTCTCTGTGTAGGGGGACAGCTGAGGAGCTCAGTGTCTGCCTTGTTGTTCAAAGAAGTACAAGTTTGGCCCCTTAGACTCCTACTCATGGGGGAAGAGAAAGGCGGTGCAGTTAACAGGCCCCTCCCACACCCGCCCCCGCTAAATCCCAGGACCCGTTTGCTGTGGCACTATTAGTAAACGGTTGGATGGAGTCTCCCCCTCCTGGCTGATCTGGGCATTGCTTCCCTTAGAGAATTTCAGATTATCATGATTTTGCCTTACTACATTCCCAGTGCAGTTTCAACACTCCTTGTGGAATCCAGAGGGGGAATGCGGTCAGACCTCAGGAAGGACGGTAACCAAGGCGGGAGCCGGCAGTGGGGGGCTTTTTGCACCTCATGTTTGCGGCTCTGTTTCTGCTTCATTCTTTCTTCTTTCTGAGTACCGTTTCTTCTTTTACCCCTCCTCTCTGATCCATGTGGCCGAACATGGCCACCACCACCCCAGACTCCAGCAACTTCCAGATTCGCGGGAGAGAGACAGTTCTGGAACCAGCTCAAGTTAGCGTGTTTTGACGGTCATCTCTGGGTGGGGAGGCATTCTCGGGTAGTGTGGATACACGACCCAGGAGCCCTGGCCTTCTGAACAAGGCCACCTACCCCAAAGTGGCCCCACTGAGGTGGCTCCAGGGTAAAAATACCTCTTGAAAAAATCAGAGAGCGTTCATTAGCTTCCTGTTCTGTTGTGAAGAGGAAGGAGCCAGAGGTAGCTTCCTCCTCTCCAGTGGTCTCTGTCGGGTCTGACCGCAGGGCACGCTGCAGCCTGAACATACACGGAAGAGCATTTCTCGTAGCAGATAAACTGGCGCACGTGCAAATTCATGTTTACACCATAATATAAACATATGCAGCCCAGGTGCGTATATAACAAAACTTAAAGCGCGCTAACAGGTTTGGAGTGCTTTGTGAGCCATTCTTCGCGTCCTTGCCTAAATGCGTCTTCCGAGGTGCGTGTCGTGACCTGGTGTTGGAAGTTAGCAGAAACACGCCATCCACGGCCTCCATTGTGGTCACGGCAGCCCCACCACGCTGTGTAGTGGTCAGCCACGAACACCGCACACCTGCTTCCTGATACATTGGGTGCTAGTCCTCAAACCCGTAATACGTTGAAAATGTGGTCCGGTGAAAGGCTTGCCTCCCAGCAAGAAGTAATACTCGCTTTTCCCATTTTCTGTTTTGTTTTTTTGCTATTTGCACGTCAGACCCACGTCTGGCAGGAACTGCTCGTCAGGGGCGTGTGACGCGTGCTGGCTGGCCGGCCCCTGGAGGCCGTGCACAGCGGCCTGCGGCCGGGGCTTCCAGTCCCGGAGAGTGGACTGCGTGCACGCCAGGAGCTGCAGACCCGTGGCCGAGACGCACTGTCTGCCGAGGAAGAAGCCGGCGTCCTGGCAGCACTGTGGGGGCCCTTCCTGTGACAGTATGTACCCCTCCCAGGTATCACGACTGCCGCCCCCCACACCCTGCTTGAACCAGACCCTCGTGTGGGTACCCCGTCAGTGTCGGGGCTGAGGGCTCGCTCGGGGTGCACGTGGCACAGGTGAGCTGCTTGGATGCGTGTGCAACACCTTGCTCGTCAGAGACACGCAGTTGAGTCCGTAGGGCGCCTGCGGCACTGGCTACTGCCTTCTAACAAGCGTGGGCTGCCACTCCCCTGCGCCCCGTCCTCTCAGCCCTTCCGCAGGGATCCACGGATGGGACTGAGCAGGTAGCAAATGCCCTGACATTGTACGGGAAATCTGATCGTGTATGTATTCCTGTTGAGGGGAGGTCCCCAGCTTTCATCAGTGTTACAAGGGCTCTGGGACCCTGCAAAGGCTAAGCGGTGCTGCTCTGGGCGCTGGGAAGGGCAGCCTGGGCCAGAAGGGCCGTGAGGTCCCCGGGAGCAGGAGGCGTCCCCCAGGCTTGCCGGTGAGTGCGGTGCGCTTCCCACCAGCGCAAAGCAAAGCAGCCGCGCTGGCCCAAGCCCACTCCCTTCCCTGCGTTCTGTGGTCACCATGCATGCTTTTCATAAAAGCCGATGATTTCCTAGCGAGGTCTCTCATCAGCTACGTGTTAAATGCACACGGGTTTGATTTTGTTTTGTTGTCTTTTGTTTACAGGAAACTGCACAGACACAACTCACTACTGTCCATTTGTGAAGCGGCTCAGTCTGTGTTCGCTGGCCCAGTACAGGCAGAGGTGCTGTGGGTCATGCCGCGCAGGATGAACCTCGGGAGGGGTCGGGACGCTCGCTGGGGAGACAAAACAGAAAACGCCCAAGCTCTTCCTGCCACGCAGCTGGTTCACAAACGTGTGTTTCTTCAAAAACTCTACACCCTGCCATCCCACCCAGGCCCAGGCCCAGGCCCAGGCCCAGGCCCCGCTGTTACAATTTTGTGCTCATTTTCCCACGGGCGGTTTTTCATTCCAGTTCTGTCACGTGACATATTCCAGGACCAGCCCGAACACGCTAGCAGCCATGCCATTGGCACGTGGGACCGCCTCGGGTCGTTCTCAGCAGGCGATCACCCCAGGCCACGCGTGTGAGGTCACATCCTGCTGCTTCCTGGGACGTGTAGGCTAGAGTCGCGTAGAGTATCTGCAGACTTGGGAAACACCGCAAGCGACGATGGCTTCCCCTTCTCTCAAGTCTTCAGGTTTCTGAATGTTTGTTTATAAGGCATTTACAGTTTTAGAAGCTCTGGCCGGGAGTGCCTCATATGTTGGCACTCATGGGATTTCTATGGATCCTTAAGTTCAGTCTGTGAAAAAAGAGACGGCCACTCTGGCCAGGCTTGTCACACCGACCGACCGGTCCCAGGATCGTGGGGGAGAGGCCACCCCGTCCTGGCTCTTAAAGAGCCCGCGGGCGAAAGTGAGGGTGTTGCTGCCCTTTCGCAGCTGCGCAAACCTAGCAGAGACCCAGCAAGGCGCCTTGGAAACCAAAGGAGAGGGAACATTAACATTTTCTACTGATTTTGATGTATATTCGACGCTGGAAGAGCTGTGAATGAAACTTTTTCTGAGCGCTATTTTCTTGCACACAAACAGAAAATCAAAGCCTTATCCATGAGACCTAATTTATGCATAAAGTGGTATTCCCAAGGATTTTTATTCTGGAAAAATGATAAGAAAGTAATCTAAGTGTGAAACACGGTAGTTGAAAAAAAAAAAACTGTCGACGGTACAGAATTGTTTTAATTGGAACTCGTTTTTTCAGCAAATCCGAAGCGAATTAAGGTTAGTCTGGAAGTTACCGTGAGGGTGAGGGTTCGAGGCAGGGTTTGGTGACTGCATTTGGCGTGCGTGGTTGTTTTGGGATTGGGTTCGGTTGGATTAGAAGGTAAGTTAGGGCTGAGGCTAGGGTTGGCTGAGGGACTTGGGCTGGGGCCAGGGCGGCTCGGACTTGGGTTGGGTTCAGACAGGCCAGCGCTGGTGTCGGTGGTACCGTCCAGGCTCGGAGTCAGCGTTGCTGCCGAATAGTTTGGATCTAGCAATAAATCGTTAAGTTCTGAAGCTGGTTTCGTTATGGGGCTCTTTCCCATACGTTTCAAGTGTGGCTTTCGCTGTCCCACAACCTGAAATAAGTGTCCCTGCTTCTTCTCCATCCACTGTCCCAGCGGCCTGTCCTGATGGCAGCAAAGTGACGCGAGGCAGGCGGCGCGGGGCCTCGTCCTTGGTCGCTGCTCAGTGAGCGGCGCGTCTGGCGTGTCCTTGGACACGCTCGCCGGTCTCCCGTGGCTCCTCGGCCTCGCTGACACTGTGATGAGCACCTACTGTAAGTGGGGGGTGGCGGCTGGGATGGGACAGGCACGTGGATTGGACACACCAGCCGCAAGTCACTGCTCAGCAATCCGCACTTGACTGGTGAAGGTTTTTAAATTAAAAGAGAGATCATTTTGTAAGATACTCTTTGTATATACGTATAGGACTTAAAGGTGCAATATTTTATTTTGTACAGTGTGTAAGAAAGACATGGGACATATATTTTTCTTATTAACAAAATTTCTTATTAAATGGATTCACCTTTGTATTTAAAGTCGCTATTTTTCATTGGCTAGTGTACTTTTTTGTCTTTATCATGCAAAGGACATTCCTGTGTACTGTATTTTACTACTGTTTCTACAACAGAAGAGTAATGTTTCTCTGTCATGATTCTTAAGTAATTCAGAAATAAATTTACTTTGTTTATTCCATGGCACCCATATAAATGCAGGCGGCTTATTTGTGTTATGTGTTCCGGCCGCCGTGGGTCTGGTCAGCTTGGCCGCCTCCTTGGGACTCTAGGGCCACCCTTGATGGGTCCGATCCCCAGATAGTCCTTCGTCCTTTGGAGTGTGGGTGGCGAGATTCAGGGCAGGTC